>QEWY01002201.1:0-17174 GCA_006503575.1 Baylisascaris schroederi | reverse complement strand
CTTCAAACGACATCAACTCTGTGACCACTGTTTGGGACCGCAATGCAAAACTGGAGACTCAATTCGTGAAATGCAACAAGAAGGGCCATTAACCCCGTCACTATAAAGAACAATTTGTGAAAATTAGAACGAACACTTAATGTAAATGAATAGTGACAAAAAACTATCGACGATATCACATTTGAAATACTTTTTCAGCAACACAGCAGAGAAACGTTCAAAGATGGAACGGTGCTCAATTTTCACTCCTCGGGGATAGGAACAACCGCTTCACCTATTCAGACAGCTTTCTCTTACGCCTTCAAATAATTACAGTCGATTCTTTTGAGCAGCATCTCACTAAAGGTGACCTAGGGATCAGTGCCTGCCAAAATGACAGAAGCTAGAAACTTTCTCGCCCCGCGTCTTCAGCAGGTGAACCTCATGTAAAGAGGACCATTTCATCAAATATTGCAGAAATTACTTTAACGTTATGCCGGAAGGAAGACAAGTGAACAGCAGTCAGGATAGCATGTTTAATTTCCAGGAGCAGATACTTAACCTGATTGCTTTGCATTAATCAACCGAAAAGCATAAAATAAAACATTTCCGAAGTAACTCCACAAAAGATGGCAAGGCAGGCGAAGATCAAACTTTTTAGGGAAAGATACATGACATCAATTGCTAAAACTTTACAATCCAGAAGTTCATTACGCTTTACAAAAACCTGAAACCCTCAAAGATCGAAAGAGATGAAAGCGGACACAGAAACAACTGAAGTCTTCAAGGGCCGCAAAGATGATCGTCACAGTAACGGATTTCAATTCGGACAGAAAGTAGTAAACGAGTGATGAGATCACATCAGTCGCTTTTTCCCACTCAAATATGGAAACTGAGGAGTGAAGGTGTAAATAACTTAGGAGAGTCGAAGGGCGATGCAAAAAATAAAATGCAGGAAAAAAAGTCATTTAAATGGAGAACGCTATACTGTGGGAACGGATTTGCGAAGAAGTTTGGTAAAAACAGCTTAGAAAACCCTAAATACATTTGGCAAGCAAAGAAACGGCGAGCCAAAAATTTAAACGACCTCTTCTCTAGCATTATAAACAACTTGACGGACATAATTTCAGGAAACGCATGAAGACCACACCTTCGACGACGTCCGCATCCAAAGGGTTGACTCTACATCCTTCGACAGCAACGCACAAGGATGAATTAATGGAAGGAGAACGCCCCGTTGAGCTGACACCTGTATGGAAAATCTGAAATCCTAACGGATCAAGAAACATAGCTAAATCAAGATGAGACGGCACACCGAAAGACCATTATTCCACAGTGAGAATCACAAAGACGTTATGCGTCTTTGCCTCGCTGTACAAGTTACAACACAAAAAAAAGTATTCCGCTGTAGTCTAGAAGCAGAAACAAGAGGAGAAACGACTCTAAAAGCATTTGCACGCATTCTTCTAGGACGGTTTAGTACAATATCGTACACGGGCACAGGCGTGCGTTTCATTATATATATTTAGCAGTAGCGGCAGTTCCGCTGGGGGGGCACCGAAAAATGACCACCTACTGACAAATGAGAAAATGGCCGCTGTTACTCGACAAGTATAACCTCGTCATGCGATCACCCCAAACACTACCTCGCTACCAGTGAGAACTTCATCCACGACTTACACACATGTACAACGGCTGCAAATTTTGAATAAAAATCGCTTTTCAACGACTTTTTTCTGGGATAACGAAGTCTTTGATCATGGATCCGTGCAGCTCACTGTTCGCATAGGAAGACACACTGTTAGTGGTTCCATTTTTTTTTTTTTTTTTGATGTTGAAGCAATGGGCTCATGTGAGAGGGGATTCGCAAAAACGGTAGCAGCTGCCCCTTTCATTGAAACTTTGATGGAATAAAAATTACTCTCGTTATCGGCTCCAATTCAGGAAATATACACCATTTTCGTTTTCTGTTCCATTACGTCGACTACGGAACTGCGTACGTGTCAAAAGTGTCTGCCACAACATTACTAACAATACAAATGAAATTTACCACTGAACTCCGACACAAATCAACAGCATAGGAGAACAAAGACTACAGTACTCGAAAGCAAAATCACGGCAACTGCTCAAAAGCCGAAAATCAGCTTAAGTTAAACACACACACCAGCAACGAAGAATGTCTGAAATTTGCGAAGGCCAAGCAAAACAGCGGCTCACCAGGGAGAGGTCATCACTTTTTCGGAACGATGGGTAGAGTGTTGAGTTGGATACACAACTCCGACCGGTACCTGAGTCACGACTGTGCACCGAAGTTGAAAGGTAGTAGCTGTCAAGAGCCATCTTCATCGCACAAGGATTCTCAATGAAGACCTATGCAACCGGCAGACCGCACCTGCAAACGCACAATGCTTGAAGAAGCATACTATCGGACGTTATCCAACAGAGGATGTCTAGACCTTACAGTGCGGCAACCATCGTAGATGGTTTGTCGGCCACTCAAAGAGTAAAAACTGTGCAGCAGAGTTCTAAATCCATCCATTACTTTAATGCATCATTCGAAGAAAACAAAAACATACGCGTGTCCCCCGCAATCGACTCTCCCCAATGCAACCCCCTCGGCCGATAAAGGAATAGCCCGCTCAGAATGAGGGGTGAGTAAGTGAAGAAACAGAAAACGGATGCAAAAACCAATCAAGAGGTTTTAAAAAAAGGAATTTGAAAAGGCAATTGAATGAGCGCACGGTCATCATAGTAAGTGGTGTGGCAAGCGTTGGGAAGTACAGTGAGAGAATCGGCGAGTGCATAGATATGCCGAGCAGCGTCGGCAATTTGCATGCGCACTGTATCGACACCATAATACGACACACGCCGTTTACTAGTCGTCGTCTTTCTCCTGTGAATTAGACTCACTTCGTTGATACTGCGACAAAGTCGTCTTTTCCTCAACTAAACGACTGCTGGACCCCGCATCGATACACCTCAACGAAGTCGCCGACGAACCAACCTTTCAGGGTCAAAATTTCGTCATCGACAAAGTTTATTACGGATAGAACGGAAGAAAATAAAACCAGCCGCATTTTCATTTGAATAAAAATAGAAAAGATATTTCCATTCTTCGCATTATTAAATAGCCAAATCCAATACGCTGCTTTATCTGTTGGCGGATATGACACGTGCATCCAGATCCACTTATCATATCTAAGTCATCAATGAATAATATGATACGCTAAATAATGCACTAATTTTATTAAAAAAATCGACCACTCACACAAAGCTTTCATAAAGGATTTGTTCTCGGCGGAGCAGTGAACGATGAAAGACGAAACTGCCACACATCACGTGAAATTTTTTATACCTTTAGGCGTGTAGTTTTCTGCGAAATGATATAAAAACCGAAAAGCTGGCACTCAAGGACATCCTACAATAAGCGTCATAACTTTGAAAATTTTAAACTCCAGCTTGATTCCGCAAGTCGAAACCATTACACAGATGGGCATATCCCTATAACCCACAATGAAAACCGAAGTTTGCGGAAAAAAAACCTGAAGCGAACTAGTGAATTAGCCTTTGCTGTTACCACGTGGAATTGAAATACTCACTCAAGCTTCTGCACACCATAAATGGCTAGAGGGATCTTAGCTGAGGCGCGCATTAGCAGCTTCGTAACATGACCATTCTGTGGGTATTCACCAGCGCCGCTGCCATATAGGAAGTAACAGCAAAATCTTTTCGTAATCCGTTTACTTTCAATACGTATGGTACAAAGAATGCAAATTTCAGCAATACATCTAATCTTCAAGTGTTTTAAAGATTAAAATGTAAACCAAACTCGTACCATCACTTCATACACATGCAAATAATGAAATTATTGCAGCATAGAGATATCTTGTAAAAATACAACGTTGCACGCATAGCATCCAAAGTATACGTGAAGGAGAACCTACAGACTTCGAGTACCTCATCGTTGTTGTGGTCCGATGACGTGTTCACAATGATGAAAATTTCCTTCAGCTGAAATGCACCTCCACTTGATAGCGTTGTGGACAACTGAACAGACGACAGTCGACATACCTCACTAGGTAAAAAAGACACGTGAACGTTAATCTAAGATTTCGCAACTGAGTGCAAAGTGTTATGCAAATTTTCTTGCCCTATCCCCCGAAATAAATCTAGAGCTATATGCAGCAAAACTTCGTCATGACCGAAGCGCACGATCAAAACCGATGTCAATATTCGTTTCCTATCTGTCTACCAGGTGCAAGCCTAATGAAAACGTCGTGCAAAAGCACGTTTCTACCTCTAATGCCCTTGAAGAGTATAAAATCACTTTCACAATGCATAGCTTCCTTTGCAGCCCAAAGAACATATGTTTAAACTGCTGTCCTTCCTGACCTCCGGAAAAATCCAGAGAAAACCTCAAGCACTGAATTAACAATTATAAAAAATAGGAACATTTCAGCGCTTGAGAACAAGCGACATCCATTGATAATTTGTGTAAGAAGAAAGAAATCGGCTGAAATTAACAAAATCATCGAGGCAGAAGTATGGAAAATCAAATGAGCAATACTGTTGGGTGGAAAAATAGGTAACGAAGTGATTGGTCCATGAAATGAAAATATTCTTGGCGCACTGCATGCTATTCACACTCTTCCAAACCCCCACTTTGTACCATTCACGACATCTGCCCAAAAGACCGCTGTTTTGAAGAGAGGTGCTGAGACTATGGCCGCTGTCCTTCAACAGCCAACTGCTATAGAGATTCCAGTGACCGTTTACTGCAGCTGAAAGCTATATCAGCGATTGCTGAAGGTCGTCCTTGACAAGGCAGCAGTAAGCAAGCGGAAACACCACATAAAAAGGTGCAACAATATACGGTTTATCGATCTCATGAAACGGCTAAAGATCCGCTTGAAGTTGTGCGCTTCGCAGCATCGCATATATGCAACGACGTAGTTGTGCGCATTCCCCTGCGTGTACCTACCTTTGTGAGTATTTTATCTCGGGAAAGTTGCAAAATTGTGCGCACATAAAGTACACAATAAAATGACCTGAACGCTGTTTCATTTTGATATAACAGCCCCGAAAGGAGTTATCAACATTTAAAGATCTCGAAGACTATCTCTCAAATGAAGCAGGCAGTGCCAAATAAAGATTATGAATCCATGAACATTCCCATAAAATCAAGCATGCAAAGATACGCTACATTTGCGCCCGAAAAAATGGAAGAAACCTGCTGAATTGCAGCAGAACTGCCAAAAAATGCCCTTTTTAAATTGAGACCTGATGATCGCGTTCAAACAGTACGAAAATCACGTCATGGTACAAGGCTCATCCAGTCTTCTGGTCGTTCGAGGCATCTAGCACTTGTAAGAAGATTTTTAGCACTCGATTAATTCTACAAACAAAATTTCTTGGCGAGCGGTTCCTGCAGCAAGACTATGCCATAAGGAAATCAAGAAAATCACATACGTAACCGAGGTCGAGCGCCTCCAGTGGTTCGCGCAGACATTCGCCCATCGCATGGCCCATTGTAGTTCTCAAATTCAGCATATTTAATCGAAGATCTTAAACAATATAAACTATTTTTGAGTGAGCTCAGAATGTCAACTGCTGTCAGAGAATATTGACGAGAACGCAAACAAATAAGGAAGCGAAAGCGCACAATCACATGCCCGACTGGAGCAAAAATTAAAAAAGATAGCAACAATGAGTTGCAGAGAATGAAAGTGGGTCATATGGGAGCACGGCTACGGCTTAATGTCACTTCAATGTTGCAACTTTTGCTGGTCATTTCTCAGTAGTGGCGAAGAGAAATGACTAACTAAAGAAGCGAACAACCCGATGAAAATACCAACTCAACAAAGCGCCATATGATCGAATAGTCGAGGCAACTGGTCGTATTTACTAAATTGGGGCTTTCTTCATAAAACTAGGAAACAGAAAAGAATGTATGAAAATAAAAAGCGAAAGCAGGTTTCCCCAATGCTCCATTCAGTATCTACACACTCAAAAAAGTTTTTCAGTTTTTTGTTGTACAGTGCCCCGGAGTTCGCATGAACTGCTAATGCCTTGGTGTGGATGTATAGAAAACAGAGGAAAGGAAATAGAAAGGAAGGCATGAATACCGAAAAACGGTCCTAATAAACATTTTGAACAACATACAGCGCTAATACAAGCAGAATACAAAACAGCTTACATTCCACCTGGCGTCTCTTGAAGGCAATAGGGGGGAGAAGGCGTCTTCGGTAGCGCAGATAGGAAGCTATTGCGAATACGACGCGCTTCCTGAAAACCGCAGAACATTTTCCTCCGGTGCTTCAGGAAACGTCGCTTCCCACTACACCTTCGAAACATCAAAAAAAAAAAAATATTCGTTATGGCTCATTCCCATGTTCGAACCACAAAGACGGACCTGGCCAGGATATGGGTGGCCAGGACAGACCAGAACTGGCGTTTGCACCTGGTAAAATTGAATGATAGCTATCAAGAGTTCGGGCCGATGCGAGAGAGGAATAACCTTCACAAAAGAATTACCCCAACATTTTTCCTTGTCGGTGTGCTCCTCGCAAGGTACGGACCAACGTAAAGATTATACTACATAACCGATCGCTAAACTTAAACCGAAACCGATCAAAAGGCTTCCTTTCTCGGTGCGAAACTGCAAACACGGAATATGCATATAAACATAAGTACTTGTGGTAAACGCAGAAAACTGGGCAAAATTCAACAGACCTAAAAAGCTTCGATATAGAGTAGCCAACTTCAAACGTCAATTGTTATATATGAAAGGAAAAAACTCTGTGGGCACTTGAAAGTCACGCGCACAACACCGAATAAACTTGAATAACGACGTATAGAAGTGAGGAAGCTGAAGCAAGCAGGATGCTGCTACAGTGTGGGCATAATGGCAACAAGCCCAGGCGCAAGAGAGACGCAGAGAGACCTCGCGTCTTCAGCGAGCGACGCGGCTCTGGTCGCATGGAAATAAATCGTCGCAATGAATGTGGAAATATACAGTGAGAAAACGAGGTTCGAACAGGATTTCAGCATATTCGAAAGAGCATTAAAAGCTCTGTCACAATCATCAATAATCTCGGACAACAACAAGAACCTTCCTATAAGACGAATTTCTTATATGACGTCCGATTGACGAACAGGTGTCATCACCTCTGACTGCGGCAGTCGCCTATTTGCCTATTTGCCGTAGCCTTGATCGACTTGGAGTGAACACGAGTCGGTGTATGGTGGACAGGTAACTTGCATGTGAAACAAGTACTTCTTCAAACTTTATTTAGCCAGTCTAGATTAGTGGCTCAGAACGAGTGTTCTTGATAGCCCATCTTCTTTCTGATCTCATCCACATCTTGCGAACTGGCTTCTTTGGCTTCTTTGGCTAGAGCTGCGCACTTCAAATGACTGCTTACATTGAAGGTTCCCTGCCTTGTAGCCACTTTGGTCCGCTGCCATGCAAATTTCAATTCTTTCAACTGAGGCATGTCGTCTTCGAATTGCTTTTTCTTCTCAATCCCAACTGACCTATGTCGGAAAGCAAGTGTTGCATGCAATCATTCGCATGAAAGATCCGTTCATAAAGAGCCACAGCGAGTATAACGTAATTAATGAATGATTTCGTGAATCCATTAAATCGTCAAGTTGTGCCATGAATTCAGTTCTTCAGTAAGAAAAATGTCATAAATGAAAAATGTCATATTGCAATTAATATCAGTTGTATGTCATATAGGAAATAGATCTTACAGAAAAGTTCTTGTTTGTGTCCGAGATTATTAATGATTCTGATAGAACTTTTAATGTTCTTTCGAATGTGTTCAAATTCGCTTTTCGAATTTTGTTTCCATAGTGTATATCTTCACATTTATTGCGATGATTTATTTCCGAGTGACCAGCACCGCGTCGTTCGCTGAAGACGCGTGCGGTCTCTCTCCGTCTTTCTCATGCGCCTGCGCTTTTCGCAAAGTATACCCACACCGTTGTTTGCGATTAGGTAAATTCAAGGACCGACTGTGATATAGCCATGCGTTCAGGTCATCAAGTTGGAAAGTTCTGTGGGCCTCTCACCACGAAAAAATGTGGAATAAAGATTTGACAACAACAGTGGCGGGAGGTGACCTTACATTTGAAGGTGTCGGTAAGTGCGAGTGCTACTTCTAACCCTCTCAAGTCACTGATTTGAGAGTTTTGACGCGGACAAGTACGCTTTCACTACTTTACCTGTGCATGAACACCAATTCAGCACCTTTTTTTGTGAATAAATGTTTTTATTTTGCAGTGCTAAAACACTTCTGACGCTTTTGTTTCTCAGGTGGAGCACCACGTTATTAGCAAGTGAGGCTTGAAAATTGCTGAGCGTTGTTGTTAATGTTTTGTAGTGTGCAGTTAATACCAATGCTGCCTAGAAGTAAAGGAACGTCCACTTACACGGCCATGGATTCTCCTATGTGGTGACCCGTCAATGAGCCAGGTTGTGACTGCGGCGGTTCATCTGACAGTTTTTGTTCGCTTCGATCGAGGTGCTTTCTTAATTGTGCTTACTGCGAGGCATGTACTACCCACCGCGTGAGATACGTTCCGGTGTTTGCGAGTAGGAGTAGGTTGTGCTGCATATTGCAGGCATCGGTAATGAAAGACGCAGTTACGGGGAAGCGAAATGATGGACTCCGCTGGAGTGGAGGTTGGCGCGGAGATGGTTTGATGGACACTGCTGATAACCAATTTCGAAACACTTCATTTCCGCGTACGATGGCCGGGCAGAATGGAGACAGTACCAGATGGAATGGCGGTAATGCAGTGGTTAGTTCTTTGGGAAATTTCTTGGCAGAAAGGGCGTCAGGAAAGAAGGTGAGGAGGGGTCCACGCTGAACTCTCATCATACCTTCAGGTAGTAAAGAAGTAGTGGGAATTGGCCGAAGTCGGTGCCAACGGCATTATGGTACTATTGTACTTGGGTTTGCTTTACTGCCATTGGTTTACCGTGCAGAAGAACACTTACTGAGTTTGCCGAGTGTAGTAACAGTGGGTCTGGTTCAGTTACGAAATGCTTCTATGTCTTCTCCACTCGCTTCCGTCTTCATCCTCCACCCAAGGGCTTTTATTTTCATGCTTTGGCCAAGGTTTCCTGCTCACGAATGCTCCTTAAATTTCTGAAATTTCTCTCAAAAAACTCATATTTTCTGAGAGTTAAAACTTCGAATTTCATACTCTGCATAAAGTCACTATGCTATTGTAATATTGAAATTTATGGTCTCAAATGTGTGTGCATTGGGAAGAGGAGGCTGCCGATGTGTTTCATAAGCAATGTTAGTTTTTGCAATTCCATGAACATTCTCGCACACATTCCTTATTGTATGAAGATTGCAGCAGATGTATTACAGAAATGGACCACCCAAGGCAGTTTCGCATCACCACCTCAACATCTTCCAGGTTAATCTCAGCAGTTTTTTCCTGTAGAGTGCAAATCGAAGAAACACGGCAACTGATTCGGTATTAATGAATGCCGTAATATTTCACGTTTGCCATTCGTATATTTTCGATGAGTCTTTGCATATCCATTTGCTCTAAGACGTCACTGCAAATATGTGCGAAAGTAGTTTCATTGTGATTACTGAAGTTTTTTATTGTTTTCAGTCGAACTGGAGCAGGACCTCTCAAGTGGTTCACCTCGCCGTTTATATAACTATAGGTCATCTAATGGGGTAGTAGGGCAGTTGCCGTATAAAGTGGAATCACAAAATTTCAACTACTCGTCCTCATCAAGAAACGTTCTCCATTGTAAGTGCAACTTTTTGCTCATTTTAATGAGGTTACCGCAATCATGAAATTGTTAGTTGATGCATGGCCGCGCAAAAAAGTTGCACATTCCGTGAAAACTGTGTTTAAATTGGAACAAGTGGTTAGTTTCTGTTTTTAACATATAATCTTTCTTTTTTTACATGTAAGGGCAATAGCAAAATGGCGTTCTTTGTTTCAAAACGGTCGATGTAAAGGGATTCGCATTTCGTCTGAGTTCTTCGTTCCTCTAGTTTCCTCGATGTTCTATTCTTCGCTCGTTGCTAGTGATAATGCTGAAGAATTAGGTGGTTATGCCTCTGCATGTCATCGTGCAAATCGAATTTTTCATTCTATGTCGTATTGTCATATCTGCGCTGTCAGAAAACACCGTTTTTAGGAACGCTTTGTGGGACCAATTCCATATATCGATGCGTGATAGGAATGCTTGATATTATTGAAACTCACGTTTTTATTACTCCTTTCGTTATGTAGTAAGGCAAAATTTCTTCTATTGATTTTCATGCGCGCCGATCATTGCGCTGCTGTCGCTGTCATCGCAACAGCTTTCTTTCCGCTTTTTCAAAGTTCAAAGGTGCGTAGTATAGTCAACCGTCTAAGATCTCGCAGATGAGACAAAATATGGCGGTAGACAGTTTGGTGACTTACCATTTGTGTCGTCGACCCCCTCGGCACCCATCAGTCACTTGGACGCAAGGAGATGCTCGTCACGGACATACCTACCGCACTCTTTCCAAAGGCAAGTCGACGTGCTGACTAGACTTTCTGCTTGTATGAATTTGAGTTGTGAACTTTCTGAACTGTCGTGATTTCTCTCTTGATATCAAGCCCGCAGAAGTCCATTGCTTATTTTCTGACTGCTTCTGTTAAGCGCTGACAAATCACTGTCGAAAAGAACGGCGGGTGTAGATGCTGTGAGAGGTTTTTAGTCATCAGTTCTCTTGGCATACCAGGGAAGCGTCCCTTACATAAGTTGATGAATGTTGAAACATCCGCCCACAAAAGGTTTATGGAACCCGTGAGAATAGTATCCATCTGGTGTCTTCTTACAAAATGGCATTGTTGTGTAGCCACTGAGTGATGAGAATATCTCTTTTTAGATTTCTTGATGAAGAGTCACCAAATGTGACGTCGGAGTCGTAACACCAGACTCCATATTCTGTTGCCACGCATCCGTTTAATATTATTTTACAACCTTGTTGATGTATTTAAAAAGTGCTGTGATCATCTTTCCCGTTCTGTCAACCTAAATTTATTCGAATCTACAGTTTTAGTGAAGAAGAATTCTCTTTGTATCCAGCAAGTCGTTGGATGAGTTTACTGTATCCTTTCGTGGGTCATCCCGCACTCCATTAGAAGACCTCTGACATAGTTGCGCTACGTTTTAAATTGTGAACTGTTTGCTGACATGATTTCGCATGGTAACAAATATGGCTGCTTTCAAGAATCATCGAAGGCTTCTAGCAAACGTTTCATAGTTTTTGCACGTTCTTGATATCTTCATTTCTGCGAACCAAAAACACCTAAGGTTTTTGTGTTCTCAGAAGTAGAAGACTGATTTTATGCATCAGGAAAAGTACTGAAAATATGAGAAAAATTTTTGAACGCAACGACTTCTCTCTGTGGTACTCGTTTTGAAATTTCAGTTATATATGAATGTTTGTTGAGTTTGTTTTCTTTTCGAAATATTCAATGAAATCACCCGACAGCTTTGTCCTCAAGATCAAGCGCTATATGTGCATTTGTGCACTAAATTTTTAAAAACTTTCAGTAAAGCAACCTCTGTTTTAAGCTTTGGTTTTGCTATTTACGGTGCGCATAGGCTGTCTTTTAAGGTGCGCCAATGACTATACAATCAGCATGGACGCTCAATTCGCATTTGATGATCGTCTACCGAAGTCACGCTATTCTACTGCGCCTTCGGAATTTATTTTCACGGTTTGGCTTTGATTATTTGCTAAAGTGACGAGACAGATATCTGATCCACTGCTATCTTCATCCGTCTCAAAGGGATAAGTAAGCGCACTTCATCTGCATGTTGTCCTGCACAGAAACATTGTAAATATTATCACCCCTCATTATCAGTACAACTAGGTTTCAGTAGCCCAAAGAGTGTAGGGCTGCTATTTTTCTTTACAGTTTAGAGTATAAGGCTATAGATTCCTCAAACTCTTATAAGCTGTTCAGTATGTCTATCGCTGAGTGGTTGCAAGGTCTCACAGAGACTTTCTGATCGCACCACTGAGGAAAGACTTCCGACGCAATTTGAATCGAAGGTTCCACTTAATTTTGTAGTAACCACCTGAATCAGGGCCTCAAGCAGTATCTCCAAAATCTTTGTTTGTTCTTTCGTACAGGGCAACGAACAGCGGCCAGAACTTTCGTTCCGATGTTTTTACCTGACCCATTTTTCATTATTTTCGATGCTTTGATAAGGATGTTACCAGATTGGGTTTCTTTTCTCATCGAGATCGTTGTTTCCTCTAATGATTGCACAAACTGAAGTTTTTTTTCTCGCTTTGTTCAGCGCAATACTAAACTCCAAAATTGATAGCGAGCATCCTTATTATGCATCGTCAGCGCAACTTCTAAGCAGTTATCGTCTAATATAAAATCAGTCGTTATGAACAGCTGTCAATCGGAGATACTGTAAGCATGTGAGTTAGCATTGGGTCCATAGCAGGAGTTGATTCTCTGGCCGTTTCTGTCCACTTAGAATGAACGATAACTTGCAGACTAAAAAGGTATGAGCAGAACGTAAACTGTTTCTTGAGCTGAAAAGCTATCATCTAAGTTATTCCTATAATAAAAAATCCTTTATGAAACATTTTCGTCTCATAGCAGTAAGCATGTGTCACTGGGAATTAGTAACGATAGACCGGGCATCTTGTAGAACTCAGAGATCCCCAGGTCAAAAGTCTTGTCATGTCGTGATAGGAAATTCAGAGTGATTAAAGACATGAGAGGGGAGCGGAAGGGTGGTGACAGTTCTGCGTGTAGGCATGTTAGGTGGAGTTGGCGGATAATCGCGAGTTTCAAGTGTGCAGATGAGGTGAATACAGGGTTTGAAGAATGCCGGCGCACAGACTGATGTCGACTGGTTGGAAAGAGTGCTCGAAGAGCTCGGTTTGATGAACATGTCACAGACCAACGACTCTATGGCGCACTCATCGCATCCCCCTTCGGTGTGTTGCCGTCGTTCAGTTGTGCTTATTTAAGTGCATTTTGCCACTCGAGTTCCCTGAATGAACGATGTTTTTCACCTCTCGTACATATGTTTTTTTCATTGTTGAGTATAAATAGCGAAACAGCCGTAGTTTTCTCCTCCACGGAAGGAGCTGAAGTGATTGGATGGAATGTGCCTACCCAGCTGCGAGGCTGATCGTGTTGTCTATTCGATCACGCTACGCTCTTATCATGCTCGGTCCGTTGTCATAAATCAGACATATTTATAGGTCCGTTCCTGAGGGCAGAGGTAATTGAGAAAACGAAATCTGTGATAACCGTGTTAAAGAACAGTGCATGGCTCACGAAAACAGCGGCATTGTTGAGCTTGTCAGTACGCCTTGTGGAGCTAAAGCATTCTTTAGTCGTTTTGTGGACTAGATAGTGGAACTTTTACAGCTTATGCTTCCCAGTTTTTATGTGACATTTTTTGTTATTCCGCCTAATTCATGATGTTCCAAATGGAGCAGAAATTGATCTCCTCTTAGCCCCACCCCATTGCAACTTCCCACCTCCATTGCACTTCGTACTGTCGTGATATGCCTTACAAGTGTAAGCATTGCCGGCAATTGATTCTTCACATCTAACGTGGACACTCACAAGTGAGTCAGAAAAATTATGGATGTGTTCGCAACGACGAGAGCCAGTTAGTAGTGTGTTGTGGTAACGTTATTTAGATGGGGAGTGCAAATGTTCAGTAGACGAGCACATTTTTTCCTATCGTGAGGCTATATACTTCGCAGAATCATTGTTAAATTCATAGTGAAGTGCATTTTGCTTTCCATTGTTGTGGATTGAAATTGGCGATGATATAAGAACATTCTTCTCACTGGAATCCTCTGCTTATTTCACCTATACTGTCTTGAGAAAAGCAAAGTTTTGGTGGAGGCGATGGTTGCGTTTTTTTCTAAACGGCACTTTTCTGGTTTCTCTTCCCCGAAAGTGCCGAAACCTCGGATCTTTTGATAAAGATCATTCTTATTTCCATATTTTGAAAAACACGATGACTTCATTTGTTTAAGGCCATTTTTTTCAACGCGGATCGGATCGGCATTATGTTTTCATGAAATATATGCTACATATAATAGGTTCCGTATACTGAGGATCGCTGATCGGCGCATATTTTCAAACTTGGGATGGATATGTTTCCTTACCTGCCTTCATTAGGGTGGCTTCCTGTTTTCCTTCCGTTTCCATTATATGCAACTTGTGAGTTCTATTTTTTCACAGACAGTTTAAATTGCAACAATTTGTGCTTCAAACTTATGCAATTGTGGAGATGAGCCGCGCAGATCACTTGTAGAGTACTGTCAGTGGTCCACTCAGTGAGGTCGTCCGTTTAGCCAGAGTGATTGAAGTGATCGTGGAAAGACATTCGCCGAAGCCCGTAAATGTGAGTTCATCTTTGTCTGTCATTTAGAGTTAAAAGAACTGCTTCTGCAGAAATTTGTGCATTCAGCTATTCCAGAACGGGCAGGGTTGACATAATCCTCCTGCTTTGTGGTCTTTATGTTGGTGTTGTTGTGTGCGTGTAATATTTGGTTACGTTTTCTTCAGTCAGCATATCGAAAATTTATTAGGTAGCATAATTGTATTATCACCTCGTTTTTTCTATTGCCCGCTTACATGAACTCAGGGTTCACTCAGCCGGTTGGAATAGAATGAAGCTTATCTCGCACATATCAAACTTATTTCGTTTCGTAGTTCCAAAAATTGATTTTTCATCCCTCAGTTTGTTGCACTGATGCGCTCGGACTGAAAGGTTAAAAAAACGGAGATGGGTGATATGTCGGGTGATTACAGGGGTCTATCCACTGCATGCGAGGGAAAACCTCTGTACCGCACAACGAGGTATTGAAGGAAATTACGGTCATCTATTAAACTGCTCTAAGTGGCCGTTGTGGCCCTCATTAGCAGCCATATTCAGACAGTCAGATCTTTTGATTTTTACTTGAAACACACCCGCCTATTTGTAACGTGCTGCATACGCGAGTTATTTTCTGACTTGCGCTGAATATGCAAAGTGCAGTTGAAGCAAAGAAGTGCAAATTTGAAAAAAAAGTCACTTCATATGGCACAAGGTTGTAGTTTATGATGTATGTGAAATAGTTGATGCCGGAGGAGTGCGCCATGGTAAAAGCTAGTTTTCGTTTCAAGTTGAAAACCGTCAAGTGAGGTCGTTCGTGATGTTTTTGGTAATTAATTGTAGTTGACCGGAAGTTTTCGCCTGCACCTGACGCACGGAGTGACTCGTGGTGCATTGAATGGGATTTTGATAGTTTTTGCCTGTTTTGCAATTGATATTCTTAAATCGAAAGTTGTCTGCTTTCAGCTATCGGAATTGCCGCGTCTCGTCGCAGACGTTTATGGAAGGTTTGTTAATCCAGCGGAAGATCGTACGTATCGCATGAGTTGGCTGGAACTTGCTCTTAACCACTGTAATGGGCGCATCCGTGTTTATGATATACCGAATGATAAGGTGAGTTCTTGATTTCTCAAATATTTCACTCTCGCAATCAACACGTTTCCTCCTTGCTCCATCTCCCTATGAATTGGAACGGCTTTTAGGATGACCAAAAGAATCCTTCTCACTTGTTCCATTTTACTGTTCAAAAAAGCGTTGTGGTCATTCTGTTGGTTTCGGAAGAAAGGCAGAGATATTTTTGGTCCACCAACCGCGAAGGCAGTTGTAGTCATTCGAATTGCTAAACATTTTCATCCGTCCAGCATCATTTGGGTCTCTCACCTTACGCTGATTGGCGTACAGAAGGCGAATCCTTCTTGGGAAATTCCATGGGCAGCCGAATAACTTGAAATATGGGAGCATTGTATCGCGCCTTACTTGTTGCTGGCAAATACGTAAGACAACAGACTGTGAAGTAATTAGTATACAGAAGTGCATATCCTTTCTGACACGCTTTTGCTCTCGTTTTAATCGCGTTGTATGGCATGCAAAAACGTAGGACAACATTCTCATTGATGAAATCGTAGGTGTTATGTCCTAGTAACAGGGCAGTTTTCAAAGCTGTCGACTGCCGGAGAAAAAAAAAAGGATTTTTCACTGTGTATAGGATGTGTTGTTGGAGGTTGTTTTGTCGTTTCTTGAATGTTTATGGTGCTAGTCGCTCTGCTTTCCCTTCTCCTAATTCCAGTAAATGCATGAGCTTGAATGACGACTCGCTGAAGGAAATGTGGTCAATCTTATAACCTCCATAGTATTTATGGGAATGATCTTTAATGAGGATTAAGATTCTAGTTCACTGTTAGTGTTCATAAGTGCTTTTGGATATTTTGGTGTCTGTTTTCGTCATCCGTGTTCATTATTTAGTGCTCGTTATTGAACTATGATATCATGTCAGGTTGCCAAGTTATGAACTTCAGTCAATCGGTGTTAAATTTTAGATTCTTGTCTACAATCCGAGTGAACGGCCGTAAGATGAGTGGCGGAATTTGCCTCGGCTTCACACTCGATCGATCGTGTTTTCGTTCCCTCTCCTATCTTGTTTATTTGAAGAGGTTTAGTCATTGAAATGTCTAGAACTTTGTTACACATCATCGCCACAAGATGATTTCCTGCTTAGAATTCGTGACTATACTACTAGCTTCGTTGTCGGAGTGTTGCAAGTAACGACAAAAATAGCGCATTTTTGTTTCTGCGACATACTTCGGTTATCTGCAGCGAGGTGCGGGTTTCGTGCAGGACTGGGACTTTGGTGATCCGAAAACCATCAGTTTTTATCTCGGGATGGTATTGGAAACATGAGGTCCAGTGATCCATTTTTGTGCGTCGTGATGCTCGCATAACCGCTTCTTAATCATTAATCACTTCTTCTCCGTCGTTCAATATCGTGCGAGTATTGCTTGAACGAGTTATGCCATAAATCAACCATCATATTTGTATGCGTTGATGCGTGTTTATTCAGAAAATGCAGTCATACTCTGAACGCATCGATATAACAAAACATACTCTCATTGTATAGTATTACGATGTCTTTAGCAAAATAAAGTCTGCATTCTAACTGGTAAGCTGGAATGTGCAACTCAAATTACTTTTCGCGTGTTTTCTATTTCCACAGTATGGCATGACACAGGCAATTTCTTAAGTTTCATGAAGGCGGCTGTTTGGGACGAACTTCTGAGAATACCGACGTTATTCGTCGATATTA
>QEWY01002192.1:77935-88777 GCA_006503575.1 Baylisascaris schroederi | reverse complement strand
TAGCAGCCCTCTTTTTCCCTTCTCCTCGCACATGACGAGAATTCCGGGGGCAGCATTGTTTCCCTGCCATTGCCGAACGGCGACAGCATCTTTTTCCCGATGTCACGCGAAGCAATCTCACCGCGTGCAGTAGCCCCATCGAAGGCTCCAGTGCGCAAACCCCTCGGAAATGCATCATGCACAGGCTATTCTATCAACTAAATCGGCATCGAAATCCCGAAAGTTTATCTTGTGCCAAAGGTGATGATGAAAACGGCTAATCAAAATTTGACTGCAGTTTAGGAAATCGGCTCATTTGTTGAAGCCGCTCTCTTCCTAAATGCCTCGTTGTTTTTTGATGGGAACTGTCAGTGTTACGTCAGTTCTTTAAATTCCGGTTATTTCAAAAATTACAGCAGCTGTAGCAATACTCCGCAATAAACTTCTGTTGCCTGATTTGCACTTCTACAGCACTGCTCCATCTTTATCAGCTCCACTGCACTTCATTACAGTTTTGTCATAACGTCCAAATTTGCAAATGTGCTCCATTTGTTGGTGCATATTACAAAATCTCAAGACCAAGTAGCAGAAGAATGACTGGCACAGTGGTCTTACTGCCTGTTGTTTTTTAAGGTGATCGCAACAACAAATCATGCTTCGAAAGATGGACTACTCTAATTTAGATGGTCAGAGTACACTTGCCTTAACTGGGGAAAAACAAACCCAAAGTCGTGGAACAGTGTGACTGAGTGAGATGTAACGAAGCGCTTTCCCGCGAAAATTTTTCCAGGCAGGATCAATCAACATTTTCTTAAAAAGCTCGGATTGTATAACGAATATTTCAACGATCCGGAAACAGAATGCCGTCATCTGAGAAAGTCGCTGAAATTACGCTGCTACAACTAGGACACAAGCGCTTGCATTTGCAATTATCAGTCAATTACATGACTTATCTGAAAGCGTTTTAACGCTGGTTGAAACGTATCCGATGCCTCGGATGTTCGCTATTTGACTATTGATTCTTTTCGGGTACTGTTAGCATGGTGCCCCCAACCCTTGCGTTGCCTTATGCTTGAACTATGTTTCTTCCCATCGTCTTGCGTCTCCGAGATCGACTCTTGCGTAGTCCTTATTGTCGAAATTGCTATAAGAGGAGACTGCTCCTGAAATCAGACCCTCTCATCCTGTTCTTTAGATGAAAGCTTTGTTGTGGTAAAGGTTGAAATCATGGTATAGAAGCCACCAGATGTGTTCCGTTGCAACTCCGCTATTGGAACCAGCTTTTTCTATTTCTATTAATCCGCTATTAAGCGTCAACTCTTCCAAAACAATTCCTTTTTTAGTTGAATAGCTACAGGACCAATTGTGAAATAAATTCCATATGAAAAATCGCGGGTGTTTTTAATGCCTTTCATATTTTTCAGAATTAAGAGGGATTAACTTCAATGTCAATATTACTCAAATGATCAATGAAGCCAATCACACCTCCGAAATTTCTCACTTCTAGAGTTTCAGCGTTCCTCAAGTTAGAGATGCACGACATACAAACGCTCACGATTTGCTTGCAAAATTCCTCTTAGTTTGCAAGTTCTAGACATTTTCGAACGCACATTTCAAAAGCATGAAAAATTTTGACCGGCAGCCGTGGAAGGCTTATACTGCTAATCCACAATCATCTGTAACCACTTCAACTAGATCGTTCTTATTTATAAAACTTGCTAATAATTGTTAGGGTTCTTAGAAACCGGAGACTTGAACACAGTGCATCTGAAAACGAGGAAAAGCGTTCAAGCGCATCTGCGCGATTTACACTTTTGCATGCGGCTGATGCAAAAATTGATATGCAAAATGCGCTGCGACGACGTCGTGCTTGGACATTAGCATATTTGCATCCGTCTGTTCGATATTCCAACGCCGAACGAGCTAAGTGAAAAGTACGAGACTGTATCCCGTGATGCGATGTTTCTTCGATTTCGCAGAGATTACAGACATATGAAAGTGGAAAAAAATTGCAGGCATTTTTTAGCGATTGACTCTTTGCTTCGCAGCGATTCGGTCCCGACAGACGATTGCTTTTTAAAACATTTATGCGGACGGCCTCTTTACTCAAATATGTAGGTAGCAGCTCGGATCTCCCGTACCATTTGGTAACTGCCAATCAGCTAGTGAAGGGATTGCGGGAGCGCATATTGTGGGAGCTTTACTCAGATACTCCCCCCTATGTTCTGGAAATCGATTAGCGTGAAATGCAGATCCACCGGTGCAGGATACAAAAAAACTCTTCCGATCTTCAAAATGCATAATATTTTCATCGAATTGAATCAGCGTATATGAAACACATCGAAATACTTCAAGGTGAACTTTCAGTATGCCTTTTTCCAGTCAGATTTCACTGCTTCAGCTTCAATAGTCCCTACGTGCTTTGTCAGCAAGAACAAGCACGCACGTGCGGACGCAGGTATGCATGTAGGCACGCAAGACACACACACATGCACACGCACATGCACACGCACACGCACACGCGCACACTCAAGCAAACACAAACACGCACTGCAGGAACCAGAATATAGAGTGCATCTTGTATCACTATGACCGTCAAATTCCATCTTTACATACTCTATGGTTTGTGAGAGAAAGCGCCGAACAAACGGATGGCCACATGTACATGAACAAAAAAGCAAGGCAGTTATAATGCATTTTTGCAAAACTTAGAACAACCACATGAAATGCACCCACCGCATATTCCTGTTGAGTGTCTTCCGCGGCCAGTTTGCATAGGGAAGACAGAGAACTATCCTCAGTCGTATCTGTGTATAGCAGGCTGCGTCTGTGAAGACCTGTTAGAAGTGGGGACAGACGTAACTGCGTGGATATTTCTTCCGGCTTCTTCTGATTTATGTTATGCTGTACAGAAGGTCTTTTTCGTAATGGTGAGTGATGCATAGCATGATGCCATCGGTGTGTTTTTTGTGCTTCTGCGATCTGAGATCGATTGCTGCATGGCAACTGAACATTGTTTTTCTTTTTCGAACTACCGTCATTGCTCGAAGGGTTGTCAACGATTTCAGCTGTGTGCGCGAGTTGAGCCGGTTCACCAATTTCTCTTCCCTTTTCCTTCGAAAGTTCTGAGATACTCACGTCTGGCAACGACCCAACTGCGGTAACCTAAAAACACTTGCACTGAAAGCTGCATTTACTGGACAGACATGGCTTGGAAGGCTCTGTGCATTCCCGATCAAGCCCTTGAGTGGAACGAGGCTGCCCATGATTTGGAGATGAAATCCCGGAAGTGACAGCTGCCGAGCGTTTCCTCCTTCATGCTAAACCATGGCTGCGTCACAAGTGAAACGGCACACGCAGGTTGAATTTGAAGTGAAGGAAAGCTGCGAAGATGAATGAAAAGAAATTTTTTCAGTTTGTTCGCCATAACAATGACAACCTCTGACAGTGATGCTCATTTCTGATCATAATTCAGTGGGCCATAGTGACGAATCTTAGATCGGTGATCGCCAGAAGCAGATGCAATGTGTATTTTTATGAGCTTCATTTAAGTCTGGAAATGCTGATTAGATAGTGCGATACGTCGACAAACTTAAAATGTTAGCACGAGTAGGAAACACAAGAATAAGAAATTTCCAAGGTTTGAAAGTAGGAGAGGTTTCTGAAGCAAGAGTTGTTCACATGCTCTCTCCCATTTCCATTACAAGCAGGACAGTTATCGAAGGAGGTTGTTTGAGAATGGTTCCCGCTGTTCCCATGTTAACTGGATATGAATTCGGTCGAGTTCTTTTAATTCGTAAAGCTTGCCGACATGTCTTTATTTGTTTTCTGGAATTTTCAGTACTCAGTGAAAATGCAGAAGCCGGCAGTTGGAACGGCGCGGAATGATAGAATGATTTGCACGGCTTCTACACAAACATTTGCAGTGCGAGTTATTCTAGCACTTTTCATACGAAACTTCCTGAAAGATTAATAGGGAGTTAGAGGCACATTTAGCTGGCGCACAAACATTCGGAAGCCTTTATCTAAGCAGAGAGAACTCGAGCGCAAATAATCGCACTGGAACATTTGTTTTTATGTGATTTTCCATAACTTTTGCGCTTCTCAAATTTCTCTGCGAAATCGAAAACAAGTCGTACATAGCTAATAAAGCATTCTTTACGATAGATCAGGAAAATTCTTTACATGTGTAGCGAACAACCGGAAGAAGCTTCTTCGTTGGTTGGGAATCGGTGAACTTTAACTGATTGGTTGGCTTCCCTGCGGGTACACAGGTGAAGGTGTAGTCATGATAATGTTTATGCACAAATAAGCACGAATACAGATGAAGGTTTACAATACAATAGCTTCGCAATGCAAGTTCGTCGCTTAAATGGCACAATATGACATCCAATATTTGACCTCACGTAACTCTGTCATAAAGGGAAGGGGTTGTGTTCTTTGATCTCGAGAGCCTCGAAATTCGGGTGAGAGTTTTGGTTCTCCTGGTTTATCTGTTGTTCGCTATAAATGAATATCGAGTCGTTCGAACTTGATAAAAGAAAATTCGAAATATCAAAAGTCTTGAACAGGCCTGATTCGCGTGCTCGTCCACTTGTGCCCCTTTTGGATCGGTCACCGTTTTCGTCCCAAGTTTGACAACTTGGTACTGCGGGCTCGCCACCCGACGGACCTCAAACTTGGGTAATTAAACTATGGCATTCGAGCAAACGATGAGGCGATATATGCGATACAACAGGTAAACGTGATATCGTAAATCAATGGGACCTCAAACAGGCCCAATAAAGGCTAACATCGGGAGTAGAGACATTGTAAGTCTGATGACAATTCGTAACAGAAATCGTAAGAACACCTCACAGGAAGATTAGTGACACAAACACATGCACTAAGCGCTAAATGAAGAACATGGTCGAAATGTGTAAGAGGCCGAGCCCAATGCGTCGCCACTGTCGGTCATTGAGCGAGTTGAATGAGTGATGCAAGCTTGCAAGAAGCGCGAACGGTTGAGGGCGTCATGAGTGGCGCCTCTGGTACCATTCATGCTTGCTCACCGTGCATCAGCATGTAGCGACAGACATCGCGCTATTTGTGATTTGCTCTTCCCACGCCATTCACACGCCCTCTTTGACCGACGTTTCCGGTTCGCCAGCTGCATCGATATCGTAAATAGACGTTACAGTTTCGCGAATGTTCGCGACAACATGCTAGCAAATTCTCAGTGTTTCTGGCTGTATACTTGATCATCACCGCACAAACAGCACGAGCGAGCAATAGACACTGAAGGAAAGCTAAGGCAGCGTAAATAAAATCTGAGTAAATGACAGATGTCGGGCAGCGGTTGACTTCTGCATGAAGAACGTGGAGTATGAATAACGGGCGCGGCTGTCCCGAACGGGATATGTAGAAGAACGGAAGTGAAAGAAACGAACTTTTCACTGCGATTCGTCCTTTTGGAATATGGTGGCAATGAGGGCGCGTAAAGGTTGCACATGATCGCGAGAATTTGTATAAATATTATTAATTTCGGCTTCTGCGCCAAATTTATGAGTTTACAGCTCTTGTTCTCCTCGTAGTCTGTATTTCCCATAAGGACTGCAGTTGATCAGGCATGGATAATAGCAACTTTACGACGACAATTCTATGACCACGTGGCTAGGGGTTCAAAGGTGGTGACAAAAAAGAGAAGCTGAACTCGAGATGGATGAGTGCAAAGCATACAGCTTCCAGAGTGCAAAGTATTTCAAAAATTTTCAGTCTTCTCACTAGCCAGAGTACGTTGGTAGGGTTGAAAAAGTGATGCTTTTGCTCACTTTCTAAGAGCAGATCAACGTGCTCGCATAAAGCGGTGTTTTTTCCTCATGCAGCGATTGTCTTTCGTTGTTCAAATTTGCTGGTATAGAGAAACCTTTGATATATTTTTCATTAAGGTCTGGCGTTACATTTGTCACTGTATTCGGATGGAATCCCGTGTACGGAAAGTCGTTACGCGCCCGTATTTTGTGAACAGGGAGTGTAATGTAAGAGCGGAATTTGGAGGGGGAGCCGTTAAACAAATGCATGCTTTTGAGGGCGGAAAATATGGGTGTTTTACCGCATGTGCGAACCAGCATGATTTTTGGAGTAAAATATTGAGAGTATTCCTGCCAATTCCAAATTTTCTTTTCATTGTAACGCCTACAAATTTATGTGATCGCAACTGAAAGGTAGGCGAAGATAAGGGAGTGCTTTTCCGTCTTCAAACTTCACTGATTTTTGCATTGAATAACTTCATCTTTCGTCTTTTTCTTCCTTGAGTCATTACGCTTTCTCAAAACATGTGTTAATATTCCAGGGTTATTCCCTACTGTATAATTGTTTAAAAATTTCTTTACTATCATTTTATGTACCACATGGAATCTGATTCTGACGTCAGCTTACCTTTTTAGGCATTGAAATCGTCATGTCGATGTGGTGGTGGACGTCCGTTACCCGCAGTTTGCCTTCTTTGGGCACATCGATATAGTGGTGGGCGGTCGTTATCCGCAGTTTGCCTTCTTTGGTCACAGTCTGTATGACTGGCTCAGGAGCCTCCTCACGCATGTTTTCGTCAGAAAATATGCCTTTGAGGTGTGAAGTTCTTGTTGCCCCAATCACTGTCGGCTGCAGTGGGATTACTTTGGAGGGCAAACTCCAAAGTGCGTTATCGTACTTTCTGAGCCAAACAAACTGTGTGCGTCAGCGCTAATATTTCGAGCGCCCATATGCTAAAATATCGGAGCCATAATACTCGATGATACAAGTGCAACTGCCACAACCACGTATTCTGTTTGGTGGTGTACAAAGAGCTGGAATTATCACCATCACTCCTAACAACGTGACTACGTCTATTGTCAGCTAGAGGACAAGTCATGATTTTGGGATACTGATATATCGGAGCTGTGACATCATCGCTACACCGTTCCGTGCCGCCTAACTGTAAAAGTCGTTCGCATCACAGACGTAACAGAGATGAGCCCCACTCCAGGTTTTGCTTTCATGCGGCAAATAGGCTCACTACTTTTGGTCTCGGCTGCGACGGTTGACCAATCACCAGCTTTGCCACTATGAAGTCAGTTTGACGTCATCACGATAAGGCACCTACTGGTAGCGCCTTTTCAATTTTTTATGGCGCCGAAGTAATTTGCCGTCGCAGGTTAAGAATCATCAAGGGCAATTCGACGATATTAAGTCATTTTCAACAACGTCATCCTGCTCATTCTTGCTTTCGACGATATCACTCTTATCTCTAATGACGCCATTTTGCGCACTTTGCTCAGATGGTCCATCGTTTATGCTCTCTGTGACACTGTCCACAATCCAAAACAACTGATGCTCGTTCAAGAACCAAGTATCCGACATTCTTGTGTGACGTAGGACGTCAGGGACACTTAGTGCTCACTTGCAGTGAAGTGAGAGAATTAGTATGTGGTACAATTGGCATGACGCTGCATCAAGGTGCTAGCATCGCCACAAAATTACAGTAACACAGAAAATTTGTAGCTGCGGCTTCATAAAAATAGTAAACAAAATGCATACAGTCGTTATTCCAAACAATAAGTGGAATGTTCTTCCTCCACTCCCCCTCCCCGTCCACATCTCGAGAAATATCCTGGGCCTGGTGGAATCTGGCAAGAAGAAGGAAATCGAAGAGTACGCACATTCTCCTTACCTCATCACTGTTTCCGAACTGGTATCTTGGAAGATTTATTCGAAAAAAAACAGTTTATTTTTCAGAAAAACTCGGATGGGATACAACTTCATCAAACGATGCATCTTAGGTATGCTGTTAACGGATGGAACACATGAGCCTATGAAATGCTGCGCAAGAAACGACCAGACAAAACACACTTTATACTCTTCATGTCGACAAAATGAACCTTGTAAGAACACAAAGGCACAGTAAGGAATTATACTTTCGCTTCGGATGTAGCTTTCAGTATGAAATTAAAGCGAAGAAAGTTCCGCTGATATATGATAGGATGTGGTTTCAGAGAATTTATTCCCAATAAAGCTACAACGTTGCCTATCCTACTGGATATCGTCGGAGGATTCAAGTTTCTGCATGAGGCTTTTGTTGACTCTCACATGGTAACTCCATCCATTTCTAGTTTTAATTGCATGTGAACCTACCTTATATGCATCGGCATCCTTGACTGCATCAAGGTATTCAGCGCCTAGCTCGGACGTTTTAACGGTGCCAACTTTCTCGTCAAGTTTCATGAAGAGTTTTTGAAGGTGTTTTGATTTTCGGGCTGTATACACTGTGCTGACATTTCCATGGGTGTCAGCATCTCAGCTCCAACTACCGGATCATTGATCACGTTTGCTGTACCGTCCGCTTCTTGGAGCACTGCAAGCAGACCTCTGTAATGCAGTGATGCCGCCCATACGTTGATAAGGTATTCCCTGGGCCTCTTCTCTGAAAGGTCGTCGAAGCAATGAGACAAAGTAGAAACAAATGAACGAGTCAAGCACTCGCATCAGCTTCAATCTCACCATCGTGCGGAATTTCTTAGCGGGAAGAGAACGGTGCTTGAGGTGCATTAGGAGGGGGATGTGTTAGAAGAAATTATTTGAGGGTTTTATCATTCTCAGTCAAACGGCGCTTAGAGTATCTAAAGATTGAAGCAGGGAAAACTTTGACATTGAAGCTGAAACGAGTAAATTCATTCTGAAAGCTCGTGCTACTTTCATGACCGACATAGCACAATGAATTCTCCGTTCACATTTTGCTCGTTGATGAGGAGCGGGAGTTTTTACAGCTTTCAGGGCTAAGAAGAGTTTTTGGCTTAAAAGCTTGGAAAGTCATCTTGGAACATCATCTGGCGTCGATAATGCTACAGCTGACGGCGTAGGTTGCTCTGAAAATTTAAGGAGTGACCCTCAACTGCACGACCAATAGACAGGCATACAGCTACATGCGTACGCCACCACATCACCATATTGCGCTTTCTTCCAAAGTAAAAAATCTCAAGCGCGAGGCAAAACTGCTATCTCCCTACATGAGCGTGATCTCAGGAGAGCAATTCTAATATCAGATAGGGCTGTCAATTTGCTAGCTGAACTCCATTTTGCTTCAAAATGACTTTGCGCTAGTAATTCGCTTGCAACCGAAGTGCATTAAGTGCATGAAAGGGGCTAACGAACGTCCATCTAAGATCTGTATTGCGACGAGTCGGTGATCACTTTTGTGTTTTGTGTAAATTATCCACACTGATTTCTCGCCAAGCTACCTAGTGGCTACTACTCTGGATCGACTGGAGATTCTTGTAGATAGGATATCGCAGAAGCTTGCGCAATTGCTTACAACGAGCCAACGGGCTTCCATCGGTGTGTCCAGCTTCATTTGCCAGAAGGAACTTGTGGGTAAGCTGTAGTTGAAGACCTTGATGGACTTATGCATGCTGAGCCTCTGCTCTATTCAGTAGATGCAAAATCATTTGATAGAGCTTTAAAAAAGGATCGAATAAGCAAACCACGGATGAGTCTGTTCATCTGCTGCCGTGATATTCATCTGTTTATCTGTGGAGATATTCAGCCAAAAACATTAATTCCAGTACATTCGTGTAGGGACTACAACATGTTTGTTTCTTATTCCCGGAATTTCATGATTAATTCACCAGTGAAGCATGCGTTTCTAATCAGCTCATTGAATTCGATCGCTTGACACCAAAGTCACCGAAGTCGGTGATAAAAAATGTTTTCTCGAAACTTCCCTTACGATCGAATAATTGCGGAATTTGAGGAACCACATCTTGGATATGGATCGCCGCAGCGATTTATCTAGGATATCATTGCGGAGATCTCGGCAAGTTTATTGCATGTCACAAGACTGTGAATATTTCTCTCGACAAAAGCTGAGATCTAGAATCGCCAAAAGCAGAAAATCAGAATTTCGGGGATTCCCACCGGTGGAATCGCAAACGGGCTGTAGGTAGCCGATTTGAGCCACTGACATCATAGCACAATGAATTCTCCGTTCACATTTTGCTCGTTGATGAGGAGCGGGAGTTTTTACAGCTTTCAGGGCTAAGAAGAGTTTTTGGCTTAAAAGCTTGGAAAGTCATCTTGGAACATCATCTGGCGTCGATAATGCTACAGCTGACGGCGTAGGTTGCTCTGAAAATTTAAGGAGTGACCCTCAACTGCACGACCAATAGACAGGCATACAGCTACATGCGTACGCCACCACATCACCATATTGCGCTTTCTTCCAAAGTAAAAAATCTCAAGCGCGAGGCAAAACTGCTATCTCCCTACATGAGCGTGATCTCAGGAGAGCAATTCTAATATCAGATAGGGCTGTCAATTTGCTAGCTGAACTCCATTTTGCTTCAAAATGACTTTGCGCTAGTAATTCGCTTGCAACCGAAGTGCATTAAGTGCATGAAAGGGGCTAACGAACGTCCATCTAAGATCTGTATTGCGACGAGTCGGTGATCACTTTTGTGTTTTGTGTAAATTATCCACACTGATTTCTCGCCAAGCTACCTAGTGGCTACTACTCTGGATCGACTGGAGATTCTTGTAGATAGGATATCGCAGAAGCTTGCGCAATTGCTTACAACGAGCCAACGGGCTTCCATCGGTGTGTCCAGCTTCATTTGCCAGAAGGAACTTGTGGGTAAGCTGTAGTTGAAGACCTTGATGGACTTATGCATGCTGAGCCTCTGCTCTATTCAGTAGATGCAAAATCATTTGATAGAGCTTTAAAAAAGGATCGAATAAGCAAACCACGGATGAGTCTGTTCATCTGCTGCCGTGATATTCATCTGTTTATCTGTGGAGATATTCAGCCAAAAACATTAATTCCAGTACATTCGTGTAGGGACTACAACATGTTTG
>QEWY01002192.1:13753-74236 GCA_006503575.1 Baylisascaris schroederi | reverse complement strand
TTTGTAAGCATGAAAAACAAAAAGCAGCAAAACGTTGGCAAAGCTACAATCCGATCGAACAGACACTTAATACGTAAGAGCAGCGATATAGTGTAGATGAAAACGAGTCAGCCAATGTTAGAAAGCTGAAGCAATGTTAGAAAGCTGAAGAGGTGGATGCATAAGCAATATCTGCGTGAAGCAGATTCCAAAACCCTCATAATGCAAAACCAGAAACTAGCAGGACGTTGTTGATACGGCAGCATGTTTTCGCGAGGTAAAAATGGTGCCCACTCGACAAAGAAAAAGAGCAGATTGAAATAATTCTGAAAGTTGGATGTTGCAAGAACCGTTCATAATTTTATAAAAAGGAATAAAATTCATCTTGAGCCCATGTTCTTGCAGCAATTTTGGGTTGAAGATTTCCAGATTAGTAATGTAATTTGACCGCTGTCGACTCTAGTGACTTTAGACGCGATGAGCTTCGTGAAGAGCAATTCGGATGAAACGTTTATCGACAGTCGTTACCACCTGGCATCAAGAACCAAGTAGGGGACAATACGAGGCAGTGGAGCATCACAAAAAGGGTCTGCGATGAATGATAATGCTTTTCAATAATGCTCAATGCGGGTGTGCTACAAAGCTCGAAGAATACAATTTGCAGTTTTCGACGACCTTTCAGCAGCAGTGGAAAACCGCCACCTCCATTATTTCACTACTTTTCACATTTAGTCTGGAAGACTGACGCATTCCGGATTTGCTGATATATTCTGAAAGACTTTTTTGGCGGCGCTGCTTTTTGTGAATTCTTCAAGAAAATATAGCCATAACTCTTGCCACTCTAAAATCCCACGAGCTTATCATCAAAGCTCAGGTTACGACAATCACGGAGGCCTAGCTCCATAACTCCGCATGTCACATCGATTACTAATCATCTCGTCACCCTAACACAATGTGATGCTGGCTATAGAGACCTGCCTGTTGCTGAGCGAGAAAACATGAAGACCGTCGGGACGAATAAGGTTGCGCCGGCATCCCATCAGTGTGTTGAGGCATCCCACCACGTTAGGGCGTTATGAACTTTCAACAGTAAAAGAAACATACACAATTTCAATTCCACTGCATTTTTTCTCCGAAATTCTGAGTCTTCATCAACCATTGCTTCTGGAGACCCATAGCCAGCTAGGCAGACAAAGCGAAATTCCGGAAAAACTTTCAGAGGTGGGAGAGGGAGGGAGGTTGAGGTAAATTTGTTTCCAGCTGTCTTTGCGTAATTTGCTGAGCCTCGCTTGGCCACGTTCTTCACCTTCATTTTCAACATTTTCCTTCGTTTCCAACAACATTAAGTAAAGCGCTGAGGATTGACGTCATTGTCACCATAAAGTTCCCCAAGACAAAACCGCCCTAAGTGCTCAAATGCACGTGCTACTCTATGTGTGTGCTGAACTGTTTATTTAAATCGTACCCAAGAGTCGTTATGACTACTGTTTGATAACCGACAAAACGCAATTAGCAACGTAACGGTGGGCTCGCACCATCTCTCCAAGTGAAACCTTTCAATGTAGCGCAGCTAGACCCAGGATCGTTCCCACGAGGTCCCTTCAAACAATATAGCTCTATGTCATAGAAGATCACTTTTATGTAACTTTCATCTGAAGAGACCTTTGTAGCTATCCTGTGTGAGCCTGGACTCCCTCAAAAGTGTCAAACTCGAGTCAAGATGGAGCGCAGAAGAACCAACTCCCTTTCCTCATCTTCATCAAATCACTCAGCATTGGAATGTATCAACGTCTGCTTATGATGTGTTCCTCCAGCCCTCTCATAAACGCTCGCTTAGACTTGGGACGACCAGTTACTGAAACAGTGACTCATGAGCAAATTGCTTCTAAAAAATTTTTTTCAGGCTTTTCTCAAGTTCTTTCCTCTGTCGGTGCGCTCATATAATGTGAATTGCTTGCCCTTTCTATATGTCACAAAATAAATGTCCTCATGAACATATAGATATGGTCGAGTTGTTGAAATGTAATTTCGATTTAGTGATAGAAGAGATTTCTAAATCATTTACTTTCAAGCGGCTCCAAACATTTTGTTTCAAGCATGTAGGATAATTGCTTTGTTCAAAGATGAAGATTTTAAAAATAAAGGCGGACCTATCAATGGTTTTCACATCAAGTTAACATATTTTATAAAAGTCGCAGCCTGCTTTATTCGAGACCACAAATCACTTTTATGGGTGGCCAGTTGACTTGTCAATGAGATGATGTTACTGCTGCTATTACTACGCTAGTTCTTATTCTGGCGGTTCTCGCTCGTTAAGCATTCGTCGCTGTTTGGTCGCCTCAAGTGCTACAGCTTCCAACTCAGTGAGGGGCTCATTCTTTGCAACTTTCTCCTTCGCACGATTCTCCAGCTCACAGCTCATCGCTTCCAACTGGCCTGCAGTCTGCAAAGAAACCATTACCCATAACGCAACAGTGCATACACTAGCCGTACACCAGTCCAATGCATGGTCTACTACCACCGCACTTGATCATTTCCATTCCACAGAAAATTGTTGCACTTTACTTCATAAGTGTGAAAGTATCGCATTAATTTGATGCGATAGACACCTCGACCTTCTTCTATGCTGTAAGTCCGATGCTCTAACCGAGACAATTTCCACAAAGAGTGGAGAGGGTGGTGTCCGAGACCCAAAATGATGCCTAAGATGTACTTGTTCTTTTGTGAGGTTAGAAACAACAATTAGAGAAAATTTTGAGGCGCAAGAATAGCGTTTAGCAGTATCTTTATTACAGCCATAGAATAGATACCTCTCGAGTCGGCCTATGAATGAAACAAGAGCGTGATTAAAAAGATAGGGGTAGAAGTGGTGGCAGATGGCTTATATCACAAGCCGCGTCACAATACCCGGTAGAAGGAGAATGATATGCAGTTTCGCATGACTTTGCACAAATTTAGCTACATTCTTGTTTTGAAGGGATAACCGAAATTGCCTCAGGAGATGCGCCCGCTTATTCCTAAGATATGACGAAAGTAAATTCCTTCGCCAATCCAAAGCCATAGGCGCAGCTTCAGACAGTAATGCTGACAACGTGTTACTTCATATTTTGTTACAATTCACCTCGCAATTACCATACTATAATCGTCGCTCTCAATGCCGCAAAATATTAGCTATACTTTGGAAGTGCTTCGTTAATCCCTACCACGTGAAATCTTGCCAGCACTCCCGCCTAGATGATGACTGGAATGTTTACTTATATCATAGAGAGAAAAAATTCTTCTTTGAGGACCCCCCGATTAGGATCGGTTGGAAGTACAAATTTTCACTGAAGATCGCAGTGTTTTCTGTCATCTATGTGCTCAATGTCGAATACGCATTGGTTTCTTTACAACATTATTTATAGCTGGAATACTTGAAGGACTTTCGTATTCTCTGATGAGTGCCCAGGGCACGTTTTTGGGTGAACACTAGCTTGCAATGGCTTTCGAGAATGTTCGCATATGAGCGTTTGATGCTCGCTTACGATGGTTTGCAGATATCTTTTTGCCTTGAAGGCCCCTCTTCTCCCATCATCATATTCAATGGAGCTAGTACACATTCTTAAGGAACCCCCTTCCTCCTCCCCCTCCCCCTCCCCCCACTGGTGCTGATCATTGCACCTGTACAGACCTCCATTCAAAGTATTCCGCTTACTGAAACATCAAAAAACGAATTTTTGCCATCCTCCCAGGTCTTTTCGATGATATTTACGCTTCAGATATACTAGAGAGTCTTTTCAGCCTACGCCTTCCGTCACTTCCCCCATTTAATTAAACACAAGGCCATACTTTAATACCGCACCTTTAACTAGACTTATGCAACACATCGCAATGAAAAAAACCATGTTGCCATGTTGCGGCATGCCATTTGTTTGTGGAGCATGTTAAAGTTTAGAGGATGCGGAGAACAAAATTGCTCAAATGGCTTTTGTCTGGAAAGATCATATGTCCTACATCTTTGGGCTATGTCAGAAGAATGCGAATAAATGCGAACCAGTTCATAGAAGTACTTCTCTTCTTGTGCTCTTGCCTTTCTGGCAAACGCACCACCGGCCTCGCGAATTGCACCACTCTATCATTGCGATACATTGCGAATGCGATAATATTTTGTGAAGTCAATGCGAAACATGTGACCAGGGCTTTGCATGTCAGACGAACTCCTTCTCGACAACAGCGTATTTTCACTTATTGAAGAAGCAATTGAAGAAAATATCATATTTGAAAGAAGGAAAATGAAACTCACCGCTCCTGACATTGGTTCGAATCCTCCAGCAGTAAACCAGTTGCTGCAATATCTTAAATCAATCAACCAGTTTGTATGTTTAATAAGACAGTAACCTGTTGCCGAAAGGGAGAGAACTAACGACTTGGTGCAGCGTCACTGCGAAGTAGAACTTATAACAACACTATCCCACATACCATGAGGGATCACTGAGCATTTTAAACACAATCGAAGGTGGCTGTCGTCGACAGTGGACAACCTTCAACTTCATTTTATTTTTTCATAGCAACCCGCCTCTGAGTCTACATTTGGAGATCCCGAAAACGTGTACGGTCGTTTGTATTGTGTGAGCTTGTGTGTGATGTTCGCCAATTCGTACAATCCCAACAATCACTGCAATTAATGTAGTGATTCACTGACGTTTTAGTCTCCCACGAATTCTCTCGTAAATTCGTCCCACGATTTCAATTTCCCATAGTATTTCATCAAATAAGACAATTTTTTTCCCATGTGCGAAAATACGATACAGTTGTCAGATAAAGCAATGTGTCGAAGTTCCTACACACACATTAATCAGCACATCTTTGTTGTGACTAGTTAGTAGAGAATCTATTACATTTGAATAACGTTGCTTCATCTAAAACAATGAGCTGGTTTGAACAGATTCGGAGTCAAATGCTTTGAAGTTCGCGAAGTGAGGACGCCAAAGAAATCTCCACACAAGTGCTAAAAGCAACAGCCGGAAGTGGAAGCGTCAGGCACTTCGTGAATGAGGATGACGAGATTTTTGAATGGGCAAACGGATCACAGATCATAGCATCAGGCACATTATCAAGAAAGTGAATGAAAGAAGCTGCCAGCATTATGGCCAACGAGCAATCCCTGTGAAGGTGGGTTTCATTGTTTTATTTAAACATCTTGATTCTTGTTTCATCACGGGTCTACGATAGCGTTTTGATAAATGCCACAAGACATCATTTGCAGCCTTCCGGAATACTTATATGAAGAGCCTACGATAATTTTGATGCAGACTCTCAATTAGCCCACTGAAGTTGTGATTCTTTATAACGACGTCGATGTGAAAAAAAGAGACTTTTGGTTGTCTAATTCATGCTTATTGGAACATTCCTTAAGTGCTATCTCTTGACATTGTTTTGTGTTTTATGTGTTGTGTGCGATGTAATGCGGACATGAAAACAGCAACGCTTGTGCGATGTAATGCGGACATGAAAACAGCAACGCGTCTAAAAACGGAATCAAAAAGGTTTGATTACACAAGTGTGAAGTCGCATAGGGATTATTGTTCGAACTTCACCGTGATCCTCCGTTCCTCTTACAAGGCTTGGTGACGGTGACTATTGCACAAAGTAAACCTACAACTATGTGAAGGCTTATGTCTTGGCAAACCAGTCAAAGCACGACGTAGGAAGGAATACAGAAGTAATCACGACAAAGCAATTTCGCGACAAAGCAATGTATTTTTTGTCGAAATTTGTCCAACGTTCGTGGTACATGATCAAGCTGTTTTATGTACTGATCTATCCAGGCCCAAGAAAAACAAAAAAAAACATTAGTTATGTCATTGGATCAGTGAGACTGACCGCTGAATGGCCGAGTGCATACTTCCAACAGATTTGTTCTTGCGCAGGGAAGGGTATGCATAACAAAAACTGGTTCCTGATAACTCATGCGTCATTCAGTTGTACATGATCCTTAAGCATGAGTAAGTGGAGTCGAAAATTTCGAGAGAAGGTTATCTGGCTGCGAAGTCCGATTCCCCTAAAACAACTGCGCGAAAGACAATGGCGGGATGTCAGTGACGCTAGGAGAAAGCGCAAAAAACACATTGCTTTGTCGTGATTGCTTCTGTATTCCTTCATACGTCCTGCTTTGACTGGTTTGCCAAGACATAACCCTTCACATAGCTTGATTCCATTCGGTAATCTCAGGTAATCCACCTCTCTGTCGAGATGATGTCCTTAATCAAGAAATCCTCTGACTCAGTCGATCACTCCTTGAGGTTCTCTTACACTCATTGCTATATGAGATGAGGATCCTTCTCTCCCGTTTGCTATGTATTCACCGATCTGTATAGTCTATGTTTCGATCCCGAATGTCACTGCCTTGAGGATTGTTTTAGTGAACAATTTTGCCTCCACTTCTGGATCAAGCTCTGAGTGAGACATATCCCCCGTTTCTCCATACTCAGCCAGTATTGCTTTTGTCATCGATAGTTCCATCCACGCATGCTGCTGTTTATCCTGACCTCTCGGCCGAGATACATGCAGCTCCTCACTTTTAACCTTGCTTTTCCTTGAGTCCGATTTTGCAAGTTACCTTACGTCATTATACCTCTTCATCGCTGAGGCTCAATGAAGACTACGTCCTTTTTCCCATTCGGTAGAGGACCGGTGCTGCTTGTTCGTATTCTACATATGAACAACATCCTTCGTAAAGTGCAGAACATGTTTTTTGACGGTAATCGGCCGTTCAAAAATAGTTCGCGAGTTGGATTCGTGCATGCTTGCTGTCGTAAAATTGATGTATTCAAAAGAGCGTGGAAGCCGAACAGACTCGAAGATACGAGCATATCCTATGCTTAAAGAAGACTATCTTTCCGTGTTCATGCTCCCGAACTATGACTACGAGGAACCGGAGATACCACACAGGTTTATCCGAATAAACCGGGAGTCGTCAAGCTATAACATCACCAATAATGCAAAAAGAAAGAAAGAAGCATACGGCACGAAACGCGAAACATACGGCGCAAATTTTCTAGCAACATTGCTGGCGTAACGTGAGAAGAGCGCGAGTACAGAGGAATACCACATCAACCACCCAGCGATTAACCCATCAAAAAACTGAACTTCTTTGTCATTCAAATTGACAATAACGACCACTAAATTTAGCATGTATTCAAATTCAGTCACTGCTATATGCATTCAGATCATTGCAATAAAGAGTGTGCATGTTGTACCTCCAACACTGATTTGAAACATTGCTCACGGGCCGAAATTATCCTAAACATTTATATTAGCAGTCTCTGCTTTCAACCTAGCACACTCCGTGCACTTTTCTCCTCGCATCCTGCAGAAAGCAGCAGAGAAAAGAAAATGTGACAAGTTATTTCTCCTGCAGCTCACCGGCGAACGACGACATCTGAACAGAATAGATGAGCAAGAAGCTAAAAACGGAAGTCGAAAAATATGCGTTCCAACACAACGCACTTTGATCGCTGGCGATCGCAGTCTTTTTCCACGAGTGGACAATAACCTGATTTGGCACATTAGATGCACAAGATGCACACAAATAGTGAGTGTTCGATTGGCTCATTCCAAGTCCGGTTAGGTTGTGGATACTCAAAGGAGCTGTGGAGCTTTGCTATAGTAAGCGCGTGGAAATTAATGGGGCCGTTTGCTAGAGTGTTTCGCATGTGCGCTTTTCTAACAATGTTCAAAATCGTTCACTGCCTGAAGAGTTCTTTGCCCTCATAGCTGGAGATGAGCATCGGTGAAACTTTACCTTTTTTGGTTGGTTTAGAACTTCATTTGAGAGGCGATGTTATTTTTCAATCGTTTTTGGGCCTTATCGAATTAGACAAACCGAACTAAAATTTTCCAGCGATGACCTGCAAACAAAAAGTTCCCAGGTGATAACATGCACTATAGCCCTTAAATTTCACCGTTACCCTTTGATCTGTTTTGATCTCCTAATTGAAATTCGTAGAAGTGAAAATGCAGCTATTTCAAACGCTATTACCTCTCTTTTATGAGCTGTAGCTGAAGCTAGCAAAGAATTGCGTGACCCATTTCACAGTCGGGACTGCGGTGAACTTACCGATTGTCGTTTTGTAGTGAAGTGATTTGTAGGTGGCGCAAGTAATGTGGCCGGAGCGACAAAAGATTGGATATTTCCGGAGAAGCTTCCAGTAGGAGATTTGCTCCTACGGGCTTTAATACTCTAAAGATACTGCACTGGTGTACAGTCTGATAGCGCTAAAATTCCAGGTGAAGCTTCGTTTTGCCTGTGACTGTGGCTTCCTCAGAATAATAGGAGCAGTCGCAAAGAATGCTTTCATCGTCGCACAAATCGTTACTATTTGCTATGTAAACGTAGCGTGCAATATAATTGAATTCGACAAAAGTGCTCATTATAGCATAGATGCCAGTGCTCTCAGCTAGGAGCCATCTGGCGCTTTCCCAGATTGCGTATAGAGGAATGGCCATAAGTACGACGGTTAGTTACGAATATATTGAAGAAGCAGCCGCGGACAATCTAGAGACGAAATCCGACAACGTGTGGGCGGTGTTGGCGGTGACATGCCACCACTCAAAAATGGTGGCAGTACTCAAAGACGGTTTCGTGTCACGGCGAACGCGGTCCGCTAAAAAAACCGCAGCCACTACTGCTTTGTAGGCGCTTCATGAAAGGAAAAAGGCTAGGAACAGGAAACTCCGAAAAACAGGGACCCACGTCGCAAGCTGGCTGACCACCAGGCGGCGCACTACCGCACGCTTGGCTACATCGATGGGGGGAATGATGACATCACAACGGTTCAAAGTATCCTAGGTACGGCAGATATAAACACATATAAAACTTTTCTAAGCTACTGTGTGCATCTCAAGAGCTTGAAAGATCTTCTGCAGTAGAGCTGTCATCGTTAAACTCCAAAGAAATAGTAATCAAATAATAATGTAATATAAGAACGGCTCAGTCATCAAGAAACTGCTCTTTTATATTTCATTTTGTTGGAGCACACCTATACTCAACTATTGTCACCTAACCAGCAGTTCAAAGTGGTTTTGCTGCAAACTGTAGTCTACCTTCAAATTCGCGATCACTCTGTTGATTCCGCCCACAGTTAGGAGTCGGGATAAACTCAGTGTCTCACAGATTATAAAATGATTCAAGATTTATAAGTAGTTACCTTCTTTCCTCGACGTTGGATATCTGCCCAAACTGAATCATCAGCACCATTCGAGACTTACAAACTTTCCAGTTGAAAGGAGAACTCAGTGGTACTAGTAATGACATTCTGCAGTATGCTCACTTTCCCCTGTCTTTTTTTGCAATAATCGGATTGCAACCTTGATTGGCTTTCGCCGCTTTCTTTCTCGCATCCGTTGGTTAGGTTAAGTAGCACGATTCACAGGTAGCAACAAGCCAGCGGAATTGTTTTGCGCTCTCCAGTCTTCTTCTGTTGTGTGCTGCAGGCATACAAATCCTAGTGCAAATGTTCATGTAGTAGTATCGCGCTTAAAATTCTTCTACGCCTCCACTTCTACGGAACTTCGTTTTTTAACTGCTCTTACAGCTTTTATTTTTTCATTTCTTGACTGTTGTCACTAAAGTTTTTTTTACAACGTGCGTGTAATCCGCTTGACAACATGAGCTTTTGGCTGATATTTGCGATACAGCTGATCCAGGCCATCATTATGTTTGCGAATTCCTCGTACTGTTTTATAAGAACGCCAAGATCCTGGTCTATGAGTGCAGTGATGTTCAAAATGCATATATGTGGGGTTCATTTGTCTTCTGAAGTTGGTCTGCTATTGTGGATCTGCGAATCAATAGAAAATTGTCACCCTTCATCTTTCCTCTGTCAAAACTAAGTGGTACAACGTTCTTTTCTTATCGCTGTGAGAAATTTGTCTCCGATTTTTTCGGCATTCTTGAACCCCGTTTCTACCGAGTATCTCCAGTCAATAAACCTATTGACACACTTAATATGCATACGTTAAAAACAAAATTCGGTTGCAAACGGATGGATTCATGCGGCAATCGACGGGAGTTTCTGAAATCGGTTTAGTTGCAGTGGGATTTCATCGGGCCTTTTCCAGTCGGTGACCAACTGCTTCAAATTTTTGTTTCAGTTGTAATCATTAATGGAACTTCCATTATCGTTTCGAAAAAATCACAGATATTATGAGCTCCATGATGGGAATATATACACCAGCGTGAAGAGAACATGAAAACGTCGAGTATGCTCCCAACGATGCCCTACCGCTACGATACAGTCCAAGAATCTCACTTTTACTACCTCGCTCCCGGATAATCAAGTGTGCTTAAGACGACGAATACCCCATCCGCATCCATTCTGAAAACGGAGACTGCATTCAATGTTTATCTCATCTACAGGTATGGTGGGAACGGAAGTATTTCAGTCCTTTTTTGCTTCACCTAAAGTGACCAGTTGAAAATTTTGTCGGATATGCGCAGAACGCAAATAGCATATGTCCGAATCGACAAATTTTGCGATAGGACTTACCGCGAAAAAACTCAGGAGATCTCACACCTTCGACAATTCGCCAGCTTCCTCTTCCCAGATATGGAAATGCTGGCTTTTCTTAGGAATCATTTTTCCCCAATTAATTACGCTTCATAACGATTCCCTAAGCCTTCTTTTCTTCCCAACTCCTCTTCCTATAGTGTGGATCTTGTTCAACCGGTTGCATGTCCAGCTGCGTTCACTTATGCTACTCAAAATGTCCGCTTCTTCGAAACGTTTGATGGCACATGCTCATTATTGTGTGCACCCTCACTAATGGAACATCGCATGCTACCGTGATGCAGAGTGGAATCCACCATAACCCTATCTCTTGCCAGCCAAACAGGATCTTAGAATGGACAAAGGGTTGCCTTGACCATACTGCTTCACCACTTTTATAATGATCATTTTCACAGGATCAGTACACATACACCACATCTTCACGTACTATTGTTCTCCAACAACGCTTCCATCGTGCAGAACATAGAAATGGGATAAGAAAACAACATTTTATAATGGAAAAATCTTCTTCACCAAACAATTGACTGTCAAACAACCACGTAACAAATCATATGACCGCAAGAACAAATTCACAGCAGAGTCATGGTTTTCGCATGCGAAATGCATAATACAACATCAACTCTGCAATATTTCGAAGTGAAAACGGTGGTAACAGGTTTGCAATAAGAAAGAACTAATGTGAAGGAGTAAACAACTCTCAAATAAACGATGCTGAATAGACTGTAACGATCTGCAAAAATCAATGATAGCAACAAAGATATACCCATCACTCAAAGAAAACACGACTACAGAAACTATGAATGTATCCATGAGCTTCAAGTTATCACGGCTCCCACAATAAACGATAAAGCATTGAGAAATAGAAAACACAATGCCGAACAGGCCCACAGTCAACATGTTGTTTCAATGGTGCCACAGAGAGATGGCAGTGCATACATTCAGTGGACGATAAAATCTCCGTAGTCACCCCCTGCTGTGTGCACAAGCACATTAACTACTCTGGTCATAAAAGCGATATCACACTTACAAGCGCCTCCATTCTTTCAGCCATCAAATGAGCGTCAGTCAAGCTTCTAAAAGATATTCATGCAAAAATGTTCCACAAGATAACTTCAACCAACAGCACTGTGACTCTCTTGATGTCATTGTCAGCGATGATCATGCGACATGAGTGCGCACAAAGTAGAAATTATTAAGCAGCATTTGATCACTACAGAGCGTCTATCAAAGTTAGTGCACACACGTTGCACAACAGTAGGTTCGCAGTAAGCGACGATAATAGCGCCTGAAAGAAAAGAACATAACGCCGCCCTCATTATAGAAAATGACACTACAAATAGCTTGCTCAACAGTCATAAAGAAAATGCATAAAACAGTCCAAATGAGACCATCATAAGGATTATAGTAACTCCCACCGGAAGATCAAATGAAAACGATGTGACTTCTAAATCCCGAAAAGGGACCATGTGCTTTGGTCGATATCCGACTCAATGGGTTCGGGTGGAAAGTCGCCAGCATAAGCGAAATATGCATCGATCCGTGCACGCTCGTCGCCGGAGATAGAAGACGCGAAAGCTGATGGTGGACTAAGATACCCGCGCGTCCGCAAAATTGAAGAAAAAGCTATAAACTGAGTATGGTATCCGTTTCTTCCCGCTGCTTCAATAGCACAATAAATGTATTAGAGGGCATGAATTACTAGTACTCTTTTCCTCTTCAACGTATTTTCATGATAAACGCTGCAAAACGGATTGGACTGGTGCGATAGCTTACACCTTAGTAAGGCGAACAATATACGCCTAATAACTTCTTCAAGCACTGGAAATGAAACACTGTGAAGGTTGCGAACAGTTACGAGAGGCAATGCGCGCAAACGGACTCGACAGTTGATGAAAGATTGTTGTTGGAGGCAGTGAAAACAATTTACACACATCGCCACGACTACGAACTTCCAAACGAATTTATAGCAAATAGATATGAGTCGAGTAATGGAATTGGTTAAACCGATCGGCCCAAAGAAAGCAGTAACGAGGCCTCCGCCAAAAAGACAAGCCGCACAACGACACATTAGAACAGAGAGGTGATCTGATGTGATCGCGTATTTGCATCCCAATTCAAACGATGGCGCTGTTTGCTGATAGTCTCTGAGCTCAAATTCTATCCCAAACATGTGAATATCACTAGATGAGGAAAACAAATCACTTGAGCTCCTCCGTACAGTATGAGTATTCGGTTATGTGCTATTTGTTCCAGATGCTGAAATCGGGCCTCATTTTACGGGATCTAGAACTACGCAGCGAACGGCCATCAATAGCTGTGGAAAGAAAATAAAAGTTTAAAAAGCGAGCACAATAGTCGTGCTTCCAAACACCACAGGAAATTTGTGAGCTTGCATTCCACGCATTCATCTGAATATAGCTTCGTTGCAACCTCGACCTAGAAACCACAAACACAATTTTGCAGCAACCAGATTACTCAATATTGGATTCAAACTTTTGTGGTCTTGTTGCGAAAAAATGGTGAAACTCGCGCGCAACTAAATCCATAGATAGAAATCTGTCAAGTCTTGTCAGCTAGTTTTTCTCAACAATAGAAGTCTCGGCTTTTTCTGGAAATAATATACCAGGTAGCGATTCCCAATCAACAGCAAATTTTTTAAATTTCTTCGCTGAGATGTACATGCCAGCAACGAAGTGCGCTAGGTAATGAACTCCTTAACTGATAAAACTTATTTTGATTCAGAAAAATCTAAACATCACGAATTGGGGAAACAGACGTTCATAGGTGGGTGACTTCAAGCGTACAACGGCCACAAACAAAAACGTTACTAACCGTAACATAATGTGAAACGCCGCCATTCTGAACGCATTGATGGGGAGCCAAACGATCTGTGTTACTTGTGCGGCCATTTAACGCAGCAGTCACTACGCTAGGCCGCGACGACGATTCAGCACCGCGATCTGATTGATGACCCACCTGGTTAAGGAAGGCTTCAATCGCCGGTTGCCCAGAGGTGCGTTTCAGTGGGCTCGGTGAAAGCGCTTCGAGAGCCTTCATCCACATTTGTTTCCGGTTATCCTTCTCGCGAAGTGGTGAGGCATGTGTCTTCTGACGATGATTACGCTGGTGACGTTTATCAGCAAACTGTCCACCTGTGGCCAACAGTGACTGTCTGCCTCTCTTTCTTTCAGCGCCTGGAATAAACACTACCTATGGCATAGTTCCATCACAGAATGTTCAGACAAGAAACGACTCCAATATAAACGAGTCAAGTGCTTCGAGAACCGCTACAAAATGAACACAGCTTACAATATTATGCCGCTTCAAACTTGGTGACAAGAACGGTTGACAAGGAATCGCTCCTGACAACCACGTGTGTCTCACAAAAGCAGCCAACGCGCGCAGAACTGGAAATTTCTCTTTTCTTTCTGGAGTTAACATGCTTGAAAGATCACATATGGAAACTGATTCCCTGACCACTGCTAGAAACGGTTTCTATTTCACCTCCTCTACCCCACACTTTCCTGTCATAAAGCTGCAAGGAATGAAACAAAATAAAGAGGTGATGTGCGTCTTTGGTAGAATCGAGAAAACTTCTACATAAAGCTAGCCGCACCGCACCATCGGCTGTAGGCCCTCCAGTTCGGTAATACCTTTTTCCTCAATAACGTCAGTGAGATTTTTGGTGCGTGAATAATGGAAAGGATAAATCTCTTTAGAAATCGTCAGCAGAAAATGATGCAAACAGGGTGTGAGAAGCAGTGACAGAACATTGGAGAAAACATTACAGAAAACAAGGTACGTCGATCCATCACGGATCAAACATTGAAGAACAGGTTTATAGAGATCACAAGCAAAGCCTTTTACACGTTTCAACATGGCCATTGTTGATAGCTATGTTTTATGATGACCGCCACCCTCTCACTTCATAAGCTACTTTAGAAGCCCTCCAACAGAAAAGAAAAGAAATTGGAAACCACCCTCCGCAACATTAATTATCTTCGCATCCATGGCAACATCACCTGTGCCCGGGGTGCGCATAACATTCCGATTCTTGAAGTAACTGACAAGAGACTCCACTGGACTAGTGATGCCGTTTGGTCCACGAGATAAATGAGCAGACAAAGAGGCCATTTCGGCTTTCAAGTGCTTACGCCTCAGCATCACCTGCAGGTACACAAATCCAAATCAATNGCTTTGGCGGCATGCATTTCGTTATGTTCTTTCATGACATTGTCCCCTATGGTTGTCTTTTCAGCCTAAATTCAATTTCTGTCGCAAATAACTTTTCAATCTTTCTTCCTTCACATCACATGCGAATTATTTAACAGTACAAAACAATGCACCAATTTTTCGAAAGGTACAGTTCACATGAGGCTTCATTAGTTTGGGTCAGGGTTGGACTGGAGAGGATATCGGAACGGGTGATCGATAGGCAATGATCTTTGAGACTCAAGGACTCTTCAACGATCGCCCTCCACGTTGCACAGCGTTCTCGGGATCTTCGGAAGCCACAGAAAAATATGGCATCGCCGCTAGGACCCGCTAGTCTCCAGGAGAATCTTTTACAGAGTCCAAATAATTCCGGTTTAAACCACTCGAATCGCTAACAGGAAGCATAAACGTGGAATGAGCGGATGAGTGTAGCCTTCACAGGGTTCCTGGGGACCAGGGGGACCCAGTTAGAGAGAATTTGTTCTTCCTGACAGTTCTTCGATGAGTATACATGATGGTCCTCTGCAATAAGCCAACTATTCATTCCTCCCTTCCTTTCTTATGATGACGGACGAATGATCTCTTCAGCACCAGAAATATAATGGGAGGAGGTGTCGAGAATGTGAACTATGATGCATTCGACATTGACGCTGCAATGTGAAGTACACTATTTTCAGAATGTCAGCATTGAAAAACCCGAATTTGGTGACAATCGGCATAAGTTTTGGAATGCTTTCAATGTCATCAGCACTTGATCGATACCGACTACCGGCTACTGCAAACTACTCGGCTGCTTTATTGTTCTTATAGTCGATCCATCCGCTTCAATCTTTGCATACTACATACGCTCCGCCTATATTCATCAGCCGTTAGTAGTAATGAAGTGAAGAATGAAGAACGGAAAGCGATGAAGGTGACGAGGCTCCAATAAGAAGGGAAAGATGAGATAAGAGAGAGATATGCTTCTGAATCTCCTCTCGCTTCTCTCAACGCACACCCCTCCGCCGATTTAAATCTTTGTCTGCGGATGCGCAATTGAATATTCTGCATTTGTGAAGCAATCAGAGCTGTGTTCGCAAAGATGCTTCACGCCCACAATCTGTCCAAGTTTTCAGCTATTTTTTGATGTAATAAAGAGGCAGCGATTGGGGAATCGGCGAAAGAGGCGAGCTACCTTAACAGCATAAAAGTGACTCCATTAAAGGAAGGAAGGAAGTGATGATTGACAGAATGAAGTAACCCATAGTCTAAGTGCCGTCTACCGTCCTCTTTTCCTCTAACCGCATGTTACCCTTCTTTATCAATGTTTACGTTATGACACCATCAACAATGGGGAAAACAATCTGTAAAAGAATGAAAGCGAGTGCATATCAGTTTCATTATTGATATAGAGGAAGGAGATTCGTGTTCACCGTGGACCTCATGTAGCGCATTTCCAACACCTTGTCAGCACAAAAACGTCAATATCCATCCCTTCTGAGTTCGCAGCCATTCAACGACGGCATTCAAGCTAACACTAACTACACCAGTTGCACTGGACCGAGCACGACGCCCCACCTGGATTTCAACATACCAACAGATAACAGACAGCGAGGAGGGACCAAGAACTTCACCGAAAGTCTACGCATCACCATACCTGACAGGACGCTGAAAATTCCTACATCCAAAAATGAAAACCAGCAGACCTTTTCGCTACCTGCAAGCATTTGCTGTTGGTGACGTTCCAACTCTTCGGACGCATTCTGGATTTCGGTTTTGTGGCGCAGGATCTCTTCCTCTTTTTCACCTATCTGAAACACGGGCCTTTAAATGTCGTCGATTAAACGGACGGGCAATTGCTTATTTGAAGAGAACGCGATTAAACTCAAAGAAAAATTTATAAGTGAGAACGCGATTAAACTCAAAGAAAAATTTATAAGAAAACCTCTGCTATGTATGTTCCAATGAAGAAGTGCACAGGATCCTTTTATAAATTAAATAGTCGAAAAGCTAATGGATGGCAAAGTTTAGCGGAATTTGCATTTTGTACAAAGAATACAACTTTCCACTGCAAAAATTCCTCATCTCTGTTTTGTACTTTTCTTGGTCCACCAACAACTGATCCAGAATATTCCCCTCGTTGGCGCGAATCTCTAGTGTGGTAATATCGAGCTCTGCATTCCCAATTTTGTTCTCCAGCGCTGCATAGCGCATTCCGTCCTTCGAAATCTCCTCCTAAACAACTACGGTTTAAATCACTTTCACAATGTGCTACCAAACTGCTTGACCTACGAAACCATAAGTTTTTTGTGATCACTTCGAGCTGCGAAATCACATGTAAGCAGTGGATCTTCGAGCACCTAAAAGTTGTATGGTCACAAGCCCTTGATGCACTAGCGAGTCGAATTTAAAGCATGAAACCTGCATGCACAATGTTCCAAGCATAATGTTTCATACGAGCAGTTGCACAGGTTAAACATCTGAGTATCATGCGAAATGGATTTCGGCAGCTGCTACTCTAAAGAAAAAACAGCTTCGTAGATTGACGTGAATTTATCAAGACTGTGCTTATTAAAGAAATTTTTGGGCGCAGCCGAATAGAGGTCCACAAAATGCAACAATGTGGCTATTTTTCAGTCCCTTTGTTCACCAAACATAAGCGTTCAAAATCGAGAAAGGAGCTCCCATCTCCCATTGGTGTTTGTGTTTGCCGTATACAACCTGTAACAGCAACACAGCGTACATCCCCTCCCTCTGCACATCCTCACATCTCCACCTTGCTTTCCAACCAACCGAGGGAAAAGTAACAACCCCTCATTCCGAACCCATAAAACGACCAGGAATCTTCGTTTTATAGTGGCATCTAACGCAGCATTCTCTCAGCAAACACGATCATTCAATATCTGTTGATTTGACTGAGCCTGCAGTGATCACTTATAAGCACAAAAATGCACCAGTAGAACTCCTTCGTCAACATGATTCGTAACTCCAACACTAATACCGTATTAATGACTCAGGCAGTGATTGCAGCAATAATTCTACTAATGAACTCCACTTAAAAGGATACTGAACAAGCAAAAAGCGAATGTTTTGTCAACAGATTCGAACAATTGACCAGCTCAGTGAAACAAGAATGCATTATTTATTAGTTCGATTATTTGCTATTAATTTACGGAAAGGGAGAGTTTACAGTCATGAGGTATATGAATGCAATTAAGAATATAATGTTAGAATGCAAACATCATTAATATGCAACAGAAAGGGCAGTTGTACAAATATTTAGCCTTAAGGGAAGTCATTGCTGAATCAGAATAAATGACAGAAATCATGGATACCTGCCAATAATGAACGGTCCAAAGTTCAGGAACATGTCAAATAAGAACCGGTATTAACTAACAATATGAAACGGTATCAAAGGCACTTTGGAAATCAAGATATCTTATCTTTGCAACCTTTTCAGTGGTCTAATCCAATCGCCTAGACGAGATAGCAGCTGACTCGGAAGGTGAAAACTAATCGTTCATCACTCCATAGGCTGTTCCCATGTAAAACTGCAAAACTTTCACAAATGCAATCCTTTTCAGCGATTCTCAGCCAACAGAAATAAGACTCACAAGGCAGTAGCTGAATACTTTCCATAAAGAAGGGACTTTTCCACCAGTCAAATCACCATGATAAACCATTAAAGTCAATAACAACCAATAAGTGCTTACTCACTTCTATCGTAGTATACCAAGCACAAGTACAGAAAACATATGAATACTGTCATAAGCGAAGATTTACCTACAAGACATGTACAGTAGCAAGTATCGACGGATGAGAATATAACGGGGTAGCAGATAAATATAGAACAATATTGCAACGCTATCACAAACGGAACATTTCTTTGATGACGGAGGAAAATTTTTTAGCGCTTATGCGTGCATCCTTTGCTGCCTCGAGATCTTGTGCTAACTCCAATGCCGTTGGTCGATGTTGTGGTTCATATTGAAGACATCTTCTCATAAGTTCGCTTATATCAGCGGGCATTTCCGGTGGACTAGTAAGCTTCAACTGTAAACTGTGTGCGATGACTTCAAGCAAAGTTACTGATTGCAGTTTCAACGAGAGCATAAAGCACCATGTAAGATGGGGGATGATTCGCACATTTTATCTGCTTTGCCGCTACAATTATTACACTAATTTCGAAGAACGAAGGACGTGAATGTGAGTTTGAGAACAACATCGAAAGTGAATAAACTCAAAGGTGATACTATATTCCAAGATCTTGCAACTTCTCATGTAGCGTGTGTCATAGTATGATGAAGCTGATAGAACAATCGCTTTTCCAATACGAAGTTCTTTCGGAAAAAAGATTAGGGAGGAATAGCTGTTGACAGTTCATGGCTACAGTGTGATTGCAAAAGCCAAGTTTGCAATACTCTACTTCCCTAGTCCTGAGAAAACAGCTCTAATATTCAGAAATGCCATTCCGTTCCGACAAATCAAATGTTCAATTTCCTGTGCACATTACGAGTATCTACAAAATTCGATGAACCACATTTTGATACTTGCACTACCGTTCATTAAAGAAGTAAGGGATGTGTATGTTATCAATCGATTGCGATCGTGAAGTCAGGAAAAACAATTTCGCACTTTTCTTTCAAACCCATCTCAAGTACGTTGCAAGAAAAACATTGGAAAACCTCGTTTTTCACATCACAGCAAAGTTTAGCACTTTCCGGAACCAAGAGCATTTCAAATCTTTCGGAGATCGAACTCGAGACAGACTATCGTAAGTGCGCCTCTAATCCAGCGAATAGGTGCATTTAAGAGGATTCTCTGCACAAACCTTCTGATGAAGTACCCCATGTCGTATTTCTTTGTTTCCTTCGATTTCACCGTATGGCTGTTGTCCGTATGCAAATATTTCCCACATTGTTACCCCGAAACTCCATACGTCGCTCTTGAATGAATAGCGTCCGCTTTTTAGAGTCTCTGGTGCCAACCACCTAAAGGATACTGTTGCTGAATAAAAATCAGCACTTCTCTGGGGTACGTAAATTACTGATGACTAGGATCCACTCTCTTTATTAGCTGTGTTTCTCAAACTTCGAACAGCTTACTGGACTTCAGTTAGTAAGTCGGTAGCAATGAAGGCGGTGACGATCGGAGATGTGCACTTATCTCCCAACAACGATTAGCTTCTGTAAATCGCATCTACGAAAGTCCGATAAAATAGCTTTTTGTTGCCTATAGTACCGCTCATTTTCTCAAGACCATATGCAGAAATGTGTAACTGAACCTGAACTATAATATTCATGATTATATATTCTCTTTAAAAATATGGAGACTAAAAGCCCATCAATCAGTACATGGTTTCAAATAGTCCATTCTTTCTAACAACGGAGGATGAAAAAGAGAAAAAAATTGATAAAGCATACAAACGTACATGATAAAAAGTAGGAAAGGAGAAATTTTCGAAGTGCAGAGCGAAGAAGCAATATCATACTTTTGCTACAATTTCAAATATCGCTATTCCTTCTCTTGTAACTTTTTACGCAAATATTGCAAGATCTTGAAACATTTTTGAAAACCTTGGTACAATCTCAGCAAAATGTCGTACAGATCTCTGTCGTTTTTCTACTTCTATAAAAAACTTTCAATACACCAGTTCCTTCCCTCATAAATTATAGCAAGTGAAGAAGCGTGCCAGAGCAGCTGGCGAGATGTCAAACTGTGTTGAGGCGCTTTTGCCTTCTTTCCCACCTACGTTTCAGAAGCTGTTCATAAAAGGTCAGATATGCATAAAAATGCCTTCATATATCCACAAAAAAGTCCTTTAATCACTCAACCGCTAGAAGATGAGAATCCGACCCATGTGAAATGCGTGTAATTTTTTTTCACGTTTAAACACCAGCGGGTATCATCAAAATTCGTAGGTGAATTTGGAACGTAATGTAAACAGCCAATATATGATCTCTACCATACCCGTTAGATCTCGTAACTCTACTTTTAGTGGTTTCGCAATTCAAATGCCGCATGGACAGAGAGACAAACACACGTGACGTGGTGATGACTTAATGCGTTTACATGCAAATTTGCAAAAGCGCAAAAACGGCTTGTGCTAATTCTGTAATCGCATTCGTTGGCGTCGCACGATGTCCGTTTAAAAAACCCTGGGAAAAACACCACCCTTCAGCGAAGGAAAAAACGAGGTCCCCATGACGTCATCAGTAGAAAGCCAGCTTGATTTTTCATGCAATGGTCTTATTGTGCGAAATAATTTGGCAAGGCTAGGTCTAAGGGTATTTTAACACCATTAGACCTCTCTCCTTTATTTTACATGCCTTCCGAGAAATTCAGAATTTTAAAAGATTCCACCCTATAACGGTTTCGATGAAATTATCATCTCATAGAATAGAAATCCTTCAAGAACCGTTCACCGATTCCATCTTCCCATAGTTGTTTTACTGTGGTAAGAAACCAATAAACAAGCAATAGCTAGAAATAAGCGTAAAATTCCTTCGATGATAACTGCTATACAACCAATATATAAACACTGATGTTGCATATATCCTAAATTGTGCACCTCAAATGAGTATGGCTGATGTTGGTCTTCACAGCAGTTATCTCTGCAGAAAATGTGGTAATTGCCATCCGGCGGTTTGAACACATCTAAAGGACTGCAAGAATGGTACCCCAAGCAGCAAAAATTTGGTACCGTCGGCTGGCAGCTATCGCATCAGTCTGTCAAATTTTTATCGCGGTTATTGCGTCCGTTACAGACTTGTTAATTGTAGCAGAATTTGCTCAGTGCCCGCCTCCTTCTACTAACCAATCTTGGTCGAATAACGCTCTACAGGAAGCAGCCTGAGCTAATAGCGGAAGCCATTTGAAGCAAAAATTCAAAAATTTATAAAACTACAGAAAAGATCAAAAACCGATCACCTCAGTGGAACATTTTTCAGCCTCTTTTCTCGATATTGTATACCAAGCAGAGAGAGTCCAAAATCACAAAGCTTAACCGTATTCTCTTCGCCAATTAGACAGTTACGAGCAGCGACATCTCTAGAATTCAGCATTAAACAAACAAAAACTGCATATTAGAGAGATCTGAGGCGGATGTACAGAAACGGAGAAAGAGCCATAGCAAAGGTCACCTCTCGGGCACTTCTTCCTCCTAACCTTTTTATCATTTTCATACAAGTACGAGTGGGGGTGATGCCAAGGAATCTGACGTGCTGCAGACTCTCTGCATTCAATTTGGTCATTCGCACATATCACTCAAAATATCCTTTCTGGGCACGCCTAATCTATTGTATACTAAGGAAAATGTGTTTGCAAATTCTATGTCGCCACTAAGATGAGAATATGAAGTCGATTTTACTCATTGAAGTTATTTGCCTGTAGAATGTAACCACCTAATTTCCTCATCGTGATCCCTACGTTTCAGGAATTGAAAATACTATATGAACACGATCACATAGGTGCACAAGAAGGAAGTATATGGAGATAAAAATTGGAAAGTATTCCAACTAGGATTCTTGAATACAATTTGACTACTTTCACACCGATTTCATTGTGTTATATTTGTGTCTCCTGAAAATGAGATGAAATGTACAATTTCTAAACCCAAAAATTTACCGCGAATTCGGAAGAAACCAAAATTTGCGCTTTCACATTTGTTTATGTGCTCTGAATTGTCGTGTTATCTTTGGAATATTATCCAACTTATATAATATCTAACCCAGTCAAATGTAAGGCCAAAAGTAGTAATCCCACCTGTGTATAATTTGCATAGATTCCAAATATGCAAGACCGTGCACTGCATCCGAGCAGTACTTCACTTTCTCCTCTTCAGTTGGCTGCAAATTACCTGCACAATAGGAAACTTCATGGTTTCAAAGATCACATCAAAATATATTGCTAATTTAATGATGTAGCAAAATGATATATCGTTTGGGAAAATTATTTGTTTCACTCGTTTTTAATGACATATATCGACATATAATATCGCAACACTCCTGACTTTACAGTCATATTCTGACGCCCATCCTCTAAAGGTTTTATGCAGAGAAAACCTCTATGGAGATCAAAACAGATTGGATGCGTCGTTGGATCTGTCAGAGCTAATTTAAGTTTTGCATTGTCGTAAAATTGAATGCAGCGGTATCGAAGATAACGTTCTGTCATCAGAATTTCTTCAATTATGCGTGGTACTCTGGAGCAGTTATTCTCGAATTAGTTTTTTGGCCGCCTACAAGTCAAAACCTTGCTAGGCGATTGGGCTGTTATTTGAGGTCACATAAGAGAACTATCATGGAAAACCAAAATCAACGAATAATGAAATCATTGGACAGACCGGGTCCAGTTTGTTTTGCACCCTCGATAACACTGAGCCGCCGCATGCTAATTCCATGACAATCATTATGGGTTCTTTTGAGGTTGCTACTCCGTATAACTTTATTATGTTGATCTGAAATGATTGAGTTTGAAGAAAATCATAATCAATGGGAATATCAGAAACACTAAGCGACAAGTATCGGTCGATAACGACCGTTGGTCAGTTGAATAAATTTTATCAAGTGGCGCAGCAAAAAGCCGTTTTTAGCAGGAGAAGTGCTGTCGACGAAAGACCTTATATCATTCTGAAAGAAGACAGAAAAAGGAAGGGCAACGATGCACGACGGATCGCTGGCAGTAAGATGGTTAATAAGCGGCAGATCATTTCTTGCGCTGCTGCTTTACTAAATCACCTGCTTGGAAAGCTTGGGTGGTCGCTATTTCGGATCCACTGAACGTGTTCACTATTGGTTGCCAAATCGGCTAAAACATTAGCCAAAATGAACCTGGCTTTATGATAAAGTGATCAGCGCTATGAAAAGAATCCGGAGCACAAATCTCATCAGCGCTTCTATCACACTTAGCACGACCTCATGCTCAGGCAGCTTAACTACAACATAGTATGTAACGTCTACAGAAGAACGTGAACGGGAATGAGGACAAACGTGATTGAGCTTGAGCATGAGATTTGCTTCACGAAGAAATTGGACGCGTTCGGTGTTCGATATCGTACCAGTTCGGAGCATTTTGACGGCAACTGGAACGCGACCTCTAAACACTCCCAAACTCAACGTCCCTCGCCACACTTCACCAAATGCCCCTTCGCCCAATTTCATCTTCAGATCCACCTAAAACTGCGAATTTAATATTCAGGACTTGAGGTAATCAAATGCTATTGTATGGCATTGCAATGAGGCAATAATGTAATAGGCAGTAATCAACTAGGCAATAATTAACTTTTAGGCAAGGAAGAACGCTTTTTTTTAAGTAGCAGGAAATGCAGTGAGCATCAAGAAGCCTCTTGACCAGTTCTACAGAAAACTCACAGCAGCTGTACCTTCTTGAAAAAGCAAAAAAAAAAAAGAAAAAAGAAAAAAAATCGCGAGTGGCGATTGAGTGCTATCAAGAGCTCTAACTGAAATCACTGTATGTCAGTTTTTATGTCCACTAGGTGTCTATGTATTTTTTAGCAAAAATGAAGCTTGCTAATGAAGTGATGATATGAAAAGAAAGGAACAACATAGTCGACATGAAAGCCATTCCAACTGAAAGATGTTTCAATCACAATAAATAGGAGGATAACCCATCAAAGAATAGTTATAAACCTGCTCATGGAATAGTTGCCATTCACTCTTCTCGATTCCATTTCTTATGCAAACGCCACTCCTATTTAAGGGATGGCGATTCCGACTATGATATGCGATGAGATCGGGAATAGTCCGAAATGCATAGCGATGAACAAAATACAATCGCTTCTGAAATCGAATAGCCGATATTTTATCCATTTCAACCAAACAGCGATGGGAAATATGTATCTTAATCATTTCCTTTTATATTCTCTTCAAAACGTCATAAATTTCAACGCATCTTCATCGGATTTAATTTTTTTCGGTTGACGTTCCTCATCCAATGCAGTTTCTTTCTTTTAAATGACAAATCTAATTATTCCTCTATGTGTCTTATTCTTCTAATTCCTCTAATGTCTTCCACACATGTTTATAGAGAGCACTCTTACTTTTGTGCACTGAAAAAAGTCAATATTTGTAAGATTACAATTCGAGTGTTTATTGTACTTCGAATGATTAGGCAAATTTTTTCTCTATCTAGTATGACGGCATGCCTGGGAATTTCTTCCTCAACAAGGTAAAGCCTTCTTGAGCAAATTCGAACCGAATTCGTGTTTATGAAACTGAAGAAGTGGAAAACTATTTTGCTTTACAAGATTGCTTTCATCGATTTGTTGTATCAATCAGACAAAGATCTCACACTTTTAGTTCTTTTGATGAGGAAGTTCATCACTGCGCCGTCGTCTGCCCTTACCGTAATAACGTAATGCAACTTGTGCGCCACTTCAGTAGTCCTTACGAGGAAATCGCCCGGTGATTTTAGCAAAGGCACAGATTCATGTTGAGCCATGAATCCATGATAGTACGGCTCATCGCTAATCAATCGTCCCATCCCACCTGCCTCTTCCGATGAAATCTATAATGAAAAGTTAGGACATGCGGCAATACTACTCAAAGGTGATTACCACGCAATGGGTACGATATCATCTTTTTTCTCCTATTTGTTACATTCATAGAAAACATTAGGTTAGTGAAGAGAAGAGAGAAAACAACTGCTAAGCCGATACAAAATGCTCAAGAAAATTATGAAAATCAACGAAGTCATGTGGGTGGAAACTTTATACTTAGATTTGCTTCTTACGGAAGCGAGGAATTGCGTGAAAATGTTTTATTTGCAGTAATTAACCGGCATTGTATTAGAAGAATGCGCATTTCACCTACTGCTCTCATAAATACATAGACTTGATGATAACGATATGATAAAGTGAAGGCAACTCACTTAGCTGTGACACGAAGATTTAATCCCAAATCATAAAAGCACCACTCTTATGCATACATTTCTCTTCAGTGCGACGATATAAGAGATACTGTTTTGATTTTGTCTCGGCAACGATGTAAGCGAAGTCAGTCTACGTGTCTGTAGGTTGCCGATTGTAGAATATTGTGGCACGTGTCTAGCAACGGGTCATCACAGGATCAGCGATGAGGGATGTTTAGGTGGGCACTGAAGGAACGATAAGAACTGTGCGGGTGATGAATCAGTGCCCCTAGCATCCACAAACGGTCAGAGCTTGCTCGTTGCGACATCTTTCTGAGCGGCTTTCTAGGAGGGTACTTGAATCGCTTCTAAGCACCAACTTATCGACTCCGAAAAATTCACTGATATTAAGAAACAAGTCGAAGGTGAACATGCGAATTTCTCTGCAGCATGTAAACCGCGGTTCAGTTTGAACAGCCTCTTGCATCCGCTTGAGATTTAAAAAAAACAACGAAAAGTTCGTATATAAAAATATGAAGGGATATCAAACATCGGAAACTGTCGTATACGAAATAACGGCGGTGATACTTTCTTGTGAATAAAAAGTTTTCGATGCGGGAAACTGAACAATATAAGCTTACAGCGAGAAAGTCAGAATATGAGGGAATCGTGGTCAGGTTTAACACTGTTATGCTCGTTATGTTCCACAACTCTGCTAAAATGTTTTCCACTATTAGAAAAGCGTGTCGATGGATGGATGCAAGGTTGTGAATTGCCTTATATTCATAGGTGATATAGTGTTGGTTTCGATCCAAGCCTCCCTTCTGTCACAAATTCATGGAAACCTCTTAATAGTGCACCACCAGGTTACTATGTATGTGAGCTGCAAGAAATTCTGCAATGCAGAAGCACTCAAAAATTCTCAACACTCTCGCTTCACCAAAGGTAAGACTGCTTTCGCTATCGTTGATGACTGCAAGCAAGAAAGATCTCACGATCCTTCAAAAACCAATCAAGAACGGCTTGCGGGTCATTCATGTTAGGAAGAAGCGCGGGCACATAACCGATGTTAAGTCGCACTATTGCTGAAGTGAGATGAACAGAATGGCTCAAACTGAAATGATTGCTTTTGTGAAGAAGGTGAGCCGAAAGTAATGCAATGCTTTTCTATTAACTGCCACTGATACCTCTTTACTATTTCATATTCATTGTGGACAGTCAACGTGCAGTAACCACGTAACTGCTCTTATACAAAGAGCTCTCTCATACTGTGCTATTACCTCATTTAACCGGTGATTTCATCGAAAAGTTGAGCGCATGAGGTGATTAAACCGCGATGATTTTCATTTCTCTATGACGAACATAAAGGCAAGAGTGCTAATAGTGCCAACGAAATCCATGATTAAGTGAACAAATAATTGAATAATTAAATGAATGATTTTGCATGAATGCATACTACGATAATCTACGTCAGAAGTGAATCATCGTTACAGAAAAGCTTAGAAAAAATATTTACTGACTCAAAATTTTCCGTTCCTACCAGCATTCGCCAAACATATGTATTTGACATCACAGTTTCATCGCCGTTTTTTCGCAACAGAGTTTATTCAATAATGCTAATTTTTTAACTTCAACAAAGAACTGCTCCCCAAAATCCTGATGGTGGAAAATTCGTTCTTGTAAAATAAATAGTCGAAAATTTCGAGAGGAAAGGGCAAGAGCGAATTCTTGTAGGATGTATAATAGACATTCCATTGAGATATCGAGCTCATTACTATGGTAGATTGAAAGTAAGTGATTATATCTGCCAGTTTTAGGAGAAATTCTCAACTTTCTCGCAACCTTCTAGTTGTGAAACGATAGAGTGTGGGAAAAAATAAACGTAACCTGCGTAAGCTTTCTTGAATGTTTTAGATCTGCACCAGGTGTGACCGCCTCGGTGGAAATATCTTGCGCTGAGACATTTTCAGCCTGAATTAAAAACATTTATATAAAGAAATGAATTTATAATTCCATTTGTCTGATGCGAAATATTCACTATCGAAGTTACAACAGTTTCGCATAGAAAGATTTCTTTAACGATTTAAAAAAAAAGAGTGAAGAGATGAATTAAAATGAGAAACATAATTTCACACTCTCGCATCTGAATTAGAAAATCATTCGACATTGCAATTTGCGTACTTTCCAACTGTAGGTGGCTAATAAGAAGCAAATGGGCACATAGTAAAATCAACTAAGAAAAGTGGGAGAAAAGAAATGCTCAAATGCTGATTCTATAAAGAACGATGCACATCATTATGCAAGCCTTTCCCTCTGAACCGCATCGATATCGCACTCATGTAAGAGAATGATTAACCGAAGAGCTTCATTCACTCGTTTGGCTATCTGCAGTCCTCTGAACTCCTATTTCACCAACATTCAAGTGAGAACTGTGTGGCGATCTGTTCGAGACGTTGAGGAAAACGAAGGTCTTCGCCCGCTTAGAATTAGATTTTCCTTAGTACTTTCTTCAGTGCACTCTTAATCGCATCCGTTCTGCAGACGAAATATTCTCCACCCTTGCTTCACCCGAAATAGGTAAAACATTTTTCATGAAAAGTTCAGTATCTTCTATAGAAATGATGAACTGTTGTAATTCTACGCCGCAGAAACGAATTGTCTCTTCACTTCCAGGCCTCTTACCTACCCGTTTCTCCGCATAAGGCTACCCTCAAACTCAAATTACACAATGAGAACGCGAAATATCTACAATAATATCGCTCTACGACCTCCGATGACTCTGACAGCTCGAAATTGAGACGGTGGTGTATTCAGTCAGACAACGAAGCCCCTTCCTCAAATGTGCATTTGCAAAGAGAATTTCCTACCAACTTATCTAGGTTCAGTTTCAGTTTTTGGATTAGACGCCGTTTCGAGAGCTTTCAGGAGTACAATGCATCAACTGAAAAATCTTTCGGAAACGATCACTATGTTCATTCCTACCTACTTTGAGAGTGTGCTTATAAATTTGAAGTTGCAGATTTCCCCTTCGCTCAGTGCATGCGTCCCCGCCATGAGGACGGCTATCAGGATAAACGATGTTCATAAATGAGGTTGTTTGCGCAACGCACATTGTGAAAGCGAATCTCTTCCGTACCCATTCAATGCAGAAGGATTCCCGAGGTTTTCTGCAACGCAAAACAGTAACGCAGCGGGTGCTAAGTGACGGTCAAATGACTGCTTTCGCAGCGTGCACAGACGGAAAATTTTTTTAGCAGAAGGGATGATGGCGCGCCTCTTAGGGGAGCGCATACTGAATTAGATTGCAAAATTTCGGCACGAGCAAGGTGTGAATATGGATGAGAGTGTGATTTCGATCTTGCCCGGCTAATTCATAACTCAAATACTATTATGCCCGCTTTCCATCTAATGCGCATCACACCAGGAAGTTATGCCATTGATGAGAGGCAGGGTCAAGAGCGCTGCAAACAAATCAATATTTGAATGAACCCTTCAAGTAAAATTCAAGAATGAGGTCATATGAAGTATTCAAGAGAAGTATCTTTGTGAAATAAGGATATCAATTCGAAGATAACCTCCTCCGACGATATTCTCTCACTGCTTGCTGTTCGTATAGATCGGAATGTTAAGAATTCTGCAAGTCAGTAATGTTATTGAAAATGATTTACGAGAATCCTTTAAAACAAATCGTAGGAAATTCAACCGAAATAATAAAAATTTTGAAAATGATTGTTTGAACCAAATTTCGATGAAAAATTGCCACTCGGTAATGCATAATATGAAACTCAGACCCTAAACGGTCAAGGTAAAGAAGATGGACGAAGAAAGCGACATTCATGATAGTGACAGGCGTGAGCAGGTGGAAGTGGTGGGGAACGAAGGCTTGGACAGTAGCAATAGCATGCTGAGGTGCCACTCAAAGGCTCTCATGGATACGCAACACTCGCAACGACAACCTCTGATACGCTAGTGCCGACCGTTCAAGCAGGTTCATCGCAGAATGTGTACTCATTAATCGGCAAACAAACTAGCGGGCAAGTAGAGCGCAACGGCTTTATTAAACGGCTTCTTATTTTGGTATTAAATGTGTAATATATGTCTGACGCAGTCTCGAGAGTGAAGGATTTGAGGAAAATATGACTGATTTTTTAATTGGATTAGAGATGATGACAGTGATGAAACGGATAGCGCCTGGTCTTATCCAGGTAAGCACTTTGCAAGGGAAGAGAACATTGATATAGCACTTTCCATAGAAGACCTTAATAGGTACAATGCATTAGGATGTAGTGAGTGATTTCAGCATCTACTCACTGCTATTCAATGACAAGCAAAAGTATCGAAGCACCATTCAACTTCGAACATAAATCAAGTTTACATTCTGTTACATGAAAGCACAGTGATTGATTCGACGATCAGTGCTTTCTTCGGGCTGCACATTTCTCAATGTTTTTTGCTGCAGCGTGCTATAGGACCACCCAGCTGGCCAAAAAGGCTGAACCGCTCCATTATATTAGCAGCGAAAATACCAATAATGGACTCCAGGAACCCGCGGTGAAAAAAAGTGAAGAAAATGCTATAATCAGTAATTCCGCATAGTGTATACCTAGATCGCTTTCGATATACTGCGGATAGACGCGGCTGAAAGTGACTCGCAGTCCCCTCCACACTTCCTACGGAACGTCTCTCGCACGTCTCTTGAACAAAACTGGATCAAGACGGTGTAACTGAACTTGGACGCTTTAAGCTATATTAGGTTTGCAGTCTTAGAAATAAGACCCTTAGGACCAGTTCATTCTTGCTCGTTTTAAACGCAATACGTAATTTTAGATCATGCGCCATCCACTGATTGGTACAATTGGATGCAGAGAACTAAATGTCCTATACTATCCGTCTTATTTTACACTGTGTGAACTCGGCCGTTCTCTAGTAAAAAATTTCCACCCTTTCTGTGAAACCATCGTCTATAACATTTTCATTTTCCTCTACACTTACTTCTTGATTTCGGCTGGCGTCGGCGATTTTTTGCGTTTCGCGTTCTTACTTCTGCAATTGGAGTACTTATTTAGTTTAATGACTGACTTACTCCTGTGATTCGATCTCGCTCTTCATTCTCTCTTATAATTTCTTAACGGTTCACTTCATTTTACTCGACTCTTATTATTATGATTAAAACCGTTTATATTATTTTCACCTTTGCACTGTGCTTGAATTGCACTGGCTAGCACAGTTGCATGGTTCACAGTCATTTCTTACTTATTACTGTACATGTCCTACCATACATATTCTACTGCTTATTGCAGTCTTCGTTGTTCTTAAATTTGAACAAAAAGACAATTTGGTTGATTGACTGATTAACTTCACTTTGACTTTCACTTCAGAAGCTGCTACACTGTTAGCTTCTGAGAATGGCAGCAATTTTCATGTGCAGACTCAACATGCAAAATTCGATTGCATAAATTAGCAAAAATTCAAGAAACTCTGGACTTTGGATTTCATCATGGAACTTTGGAGTCAACATGCAAAGTTCAAGATGAAAAATTGAGTGATTGGTGAGATAAAGTTTTTAACGTTCCACAAGACGTCTCTCAGCCATGGAAATAGCAATGAGAACATAAAGTCCCATGACTTCCTATTGCTTATATAAAAATTCCTTCATTTATGTGTCCGCATCTTTCTTCCTACGCTGGAATGCACTTTTTTCGTCTCGAATTGCATCCTAACAAACGAATGAAACTATTAAGATTCATTCACTCGTGAGCTCAAATCATATGGCTAAGTTAAGAGCGCATGGGTTAAACGCCCTCGTGAACGAGTCTAAGTTAATCTAGCCCCTGATCTCGGTTGCGATTAGAAGAGATTAGATTAAACCCAATCCGTTCCTAAGCGGAGGACACTGATAGGATATTTATGCACATAAGTTGGAATTTGCAACGAATTAAGCGCTAATGCAACTTTTTTAACGCAGTCAATGAAATCCTGCTATGATGAATTGTGAATTCCTCGACTCCCATGCAGGAAAGTTCTAGGTGTAGGTAACGTGCGAATATTCTGAAGGTTTTTATGTGTCTTGGCAAAATTTCACGCGGAAAGGGTATCACTGCAATACAGCATGTGTGCGCATGCGTGTGCATTCGTCTACCGTTCCGGTCGTTTCAACTCGTCATCCAGTGAAAAACACATCTGGTTGTATGATTTGCATCAAAAGCTGACTGTCTCCACCATGCTTCATAACAACGCGTTAACTTTGAAAGGGGCTGATAAATTTTAAAGGTGTAACTGTTTACCTCTTACCTATAAAACCTGCAGCAATCGTCCCACTTATTAAGAGGTGCAAAAATAGTTTCGTATTTCTATCATTTATTAATGACTTATGAGAGCGATTGGCAGGTTTAGTTGAACGCAAAAGCTGATACCACGGTAACCGTTTCCAGGCATTTCTCGGCTTTGTTTACTCATGCTAAGAGGGAAACCTACACGGGACACTATTCCACGAACGGAAGCACCCTCTACAGGAAAATTCCCATTGAAGCTAATTGCACATGCAAACTGCAATTGCAATGCGTTTCTCTATTACCACATTTATCCAAACATTGAAAGTTTTCAAAATGACTTATGGACTGCGTAATTAGACGCCAGGGAATGCCTTGGTGTGCGCATTGCCCCAGCCTCCCCCTCTCCTCCTCCTCCCCTACCTCTTAAACCTCCGACAACTTTCCGACTTGGGTATCTGAGGGATGTGATGGATTGCGCACTCCCAAATAGAGTACGTATTGGAAAAACAAGAAAATTAGCATGCCATTCCTGTTACTGAGAGTACATTTGCGCGGAGTGTTGATTTAATTGTTGCTCCAATAAAAATTTACCCTCATACGGGCTCAGTTCGGAGTGCAAATTTCGAGGAGATCGGGTTTTTATATAATGAAATTTACGGATCTATTTTTAAAGGTTGCAAGTGTAATTACGAGATGAAAAACACATGGGACAAAGTGATTGAGTGCCGATGTTCTAATAAACCAAGAGAAAAATCGATGACCACATATATAATTGGTAATGGGCATCTGCGAGGATGGTTGTTGGAATGGGGAGAGGAATTTTTTGTTGAGACGAATGCAGAGCAAAGCACCGAACAGGCGTTTACGACCAACAGCTGCCAACTTAGACGGCTCAGAGGGAAACTGAATTTAAGACATAGAGATATTTCGATGAACTATTCGAAGCATGTTCAATAACATTTACCGTCACGATATTACGCTACATTTTCTCCCAACGACCATCGTCTACGGTTTCGGTTCACACTCGATTTCCTTATTGCGAACGAAGACTGTTGGCGAGCACATTTACGTTCTTTTTTTCGATTTTGAAATAAACAGACCAAAGTCACTTCTTTCGCACTTTTTTTTTAGAAGAAGCACTTGCGACATGTGCAAGTTACCTGGGAGCAGGAGGAAGGCTAATTAAAGCTGAGTGCAGCAATCTGAAAGAGACGAATTTCGATCAGCAAACACCGACCGAAGTTTCAGTTTCCGACCACAGTCTGGCTAGGCGGTTACCATTACTAACACCTGACAGCCTTTTCAGTGAGTGCCAGCAGATCCCACAGTTTCAGGGCAATTATCTAATGTGAGGTCAATTCCGCATGTCCTAACAGCTGATTTTAAAGAGCTTACCCCTTCCAGAGCAAGAGAATGTTTCCGTCGGTGTCTTGCTTGCTGCTATTTCCCTGCTGGTGTCAGCTGAAAACCAGTGACGTCCGTAATTTACGTGAATCGCTACCAGTAGATGCACTGATTACTGCCACATGCGTCATCGAATGCGTTAAACTTCACTTGAACTCAGAACATGAGCAGTTAAGCATCAGCATGCAACGAGCAGGGAGCAGGATGTGAAATGAGAATTCATCAGATACTGTTTTTTCTAAGAAGCTGATCCAATATCGACCTGCAGAATCCGAACAAAGGAAAGAGGGGATTAGGTTCTTTAGGAACTAGCTATAAAGCCGTATGGTCTGTAATAGAAAGCTCCATGCGTGAAGTAGCTTCGTTGTAAGAAATGATATTGTATACACATCTCTAGCGACATTAAGTTGTGCTGATGATCTACTGTGGTCTACTGATGATGTACACGAGGTATTGGACAGCTTCTCGTGCAAAGCTGAACCTGAACAGTCTCACCTTCGCTAGCACTTTTATCTGACTTCTTCGGTAGAGCAGTCCTCAGCCTCCGCGCTGCCATGCTCGAGACGATATCTACCTACGCACCGCCCAACAATAACCGCAGAGATTAAACTACCCATCCAATGCAACCAAAACTACGAACAACGTTCTATATGGTAATATCTATATGCTAATATCTTCGTTAAATGTGCGGTGTTTTCCACACCGTCACTAACAAAAACAAAATTTGCATTATTGAGATAATGCCACCGTGCACCTTGTATACGACACATCTCTCCATTCGGTCGTCAATACATAAACGACACGTGCGCTAACTTGCACCTTCACTGCTTTCCATCTACAAAAGATAATTCTGGAATGAACAAAAGCAAGAGGCACGTTATGAACTTCTCTAAGTGGCAGGCATCACTAAGATTTGCCATCTTTTATCTATTCTGCCTCCAAAGAAAATGCATGACACAGTTGCCATATGAAACGAAAAAACGTTAAGAACAGTTCTTATAGGCATACCTATCTGCGTTGTACCCGAGTGAAAAATTCAATGCGCACTTGCACAGACTGCAGCTGGTGACGCTGCAAAGGTGTGGGTAACATTAGTCAAAAGCGCAGGCGCAAGAGATAGACGGAGAGAGACCGTGCGAGTCTTAAGCGAGCGACGCGGCACTGGTCAATCGAAAATAAATCGTCACAGTAAATGTGAAAATTTACATTATGGAAGCAAGATTCGAAAAGCGAATTTGAACAACTCGAAAGAGCATTAAAAGCTCTATCAGAATCCAAAATAATCTCGGACAAAAACGAGAACTTTTCTATAAGATCGATTTTTTACATGACGTGCAACTGGTATAAATTGCAGTATCGCCTTATTCATTATCTCATGCGTTATCGTTATGCATTTGTGACATTGTTCGTAATGAAGAACTGAATTCATACACGCCTTGACGATTTAACAAATTGACAGAATCATTCATAAATTACAGTAAACTGGTTGTGGCTCTTATGACTGGATCTTTCATGCTGTTGTTATGTGCACCAATTAAGAATTCTTCAACTCGACAGTTCTGGGTTTCCTTCATTTCACTTCCTTTCNCATCCAGCGAACTTATAGTGCTCATTATCAGGATGCCTATATATAAAAGAAATGAAATGAAGGAAACCCAGAACTGTCGAGTTGAAGAATTCTTAATTGGTGCACATAACAACAGCATGAAAGATCCAGTCATAAGAGCCACAACCAGTTTATTGTAATTTATTAATGATTCTGTCAATTTGTTAAATCATCAAGGCGTGTATGAATTCAGTTCTTCATTACGAACAATGTCACAAATGCATAACGATAACGCATGAGATAATGAATCAGGCGATATGCAATTTATACCTGTTGCACGTCATATAAAAAATCGATCTTATAGAAAAGTCCTTGTTTTTGGCCAAGATTATTTTTGATTCTGATAGAGCTTTTAATGCTCTTTCGAATGTGTTCAAGTTCGCTTTTCGAATCTTGCCTTCATAATGTAAATCTTCACATTTACTGTGACGGTTTATTTCCGATTGGCCTGTGCTGCGCCGCTCGCTGAAGACGCGCGAGGTCTCTCTCCGTCTCTTTTTGGCTAAGACGCCGACCCCGCTGCAAACGCAGTAAACTTTGTTTCTGCAATGTCGCTTTCTTCACCCTGCCTATTCCTACCACGAGTTGGTGAAACAGTCTCCCCCACAGAATCGCACTCCGCGCCACATATCGCGTCTCGACCTCCATCTTTCCAAATCATAACTCAGCCCTGGGTTTCCTCTCACATGCTACAATGCAACTCACAAAGTCATGCTAGGGGTGACAGTTCCGCTTTCTACCAGGTTTTTCGTTTCATTCTTTCGTTTGATCTGTTAGTCTGCTGCTTTCTCTGGCAGTCGGCTTGATTTACAATGCCCCTCAATGCGGAGAGAAAATCACCCGTTGTTTAATGCGGGTGTTTAGATTAGAGCTGAACTTTTTTCCCATGGGATGCATTCGAAGGCAATAAAATCAACGTCTATGAAAAAGGGCATATTTGATAGCAGCACTCGTTCACTCCGAAAGGAAATACCTCGGCGGAAAAGTGGTCTGCATTTTTGAGTAAAGTCATTTAAAATGTGTCAAGAGACCATACAGATTCTCCAAGATGATGCTGTAGGCGCACCAAATCAAACGTGCCGTTCTTTGTTCTATCAGTCATTGCAACAGTACGCATTTGCAAGGAGCTTAACAGTCGTTGTGACATTACTCATCGACCTCTTTTTTTCACTACATCTGCAACAGATGTGAGCAGTGACTTGGCTTTCGACATTTGCGCCATTTGATCGGCAACCACTGATTAGCTTGCCTGTGCGGTTAGCCTGGGATAGTTTCTAACGGTGCACTTAACATTTTAGCACGAACTAATGTTTTTGCTTTGATCGTTGTCAGATCGCTTGGGTATCTCTCAGGGACGCACTTGTACGGTAAGAGAAGCGCGTTCACGCTGTCCTCCAAGAAAAAGTGGTAGAAAGTATAAAATGAATAATGAAAACCATCAGTACTTACCATCACTAATAAAAACCTCAAACTTCTTAGGAAGAATGGTAGAATCCACATTTTCTCATTGCTGAAAGAATTGAATTTAAATAGCCTCGCATCCCCTTTTTAATAAGAAGGCATCTGTTACTCTAATTTCAGCCGCATGCAAGTATTATGCGAATACTAGTGACGGCATGGCATTCGTTCAGATGAAAGCGAGAGGGAAAGGTACGTAAAGGTGCGGATTGTGATTAGTGAGGTGAAAGAATGAGCGATGAGTTGCATTGTGCAGCAAACAACATTTCAAAAACCGCGGCATAATTCTAACAGACAACGAAACTACGCGAAAAAAGGGGTGCCTAGGTTAAAGATGGTGGAATCAGCAAGGTTGGTCAAGACCTTACAGACTAGTGTGCTCTTGAATACCCTCTGATCATTCGCTGAACCCCCCTAACTGAGTGCCACATTGTACCAAACGCCGGGACCCGGCCCGAAGATGTCTAAGAAATTCGATATTTCGCTTCCTCAAAACCCATCAGGGCGAGCGCATCTAATTGTCAAAAGGAATATCGATTTTCATCATTAAAAACGGAATTTGGAAGTTCGGGAAAGGCCTTGTGAAGTATCAATTATCCTATTGAAATACTCAGCGAACTCCCTCAAAGACTAAGTTTCCAGCAGAAGCCACAAAAATGCGTGCTCCTGCTTCTCCGCATCGTCCACTGAATCAGGTACGGTGGAAGTAAGATGCTCAGTACTCCGGATCAGCTGATCCAATCCAACGACTCCTAGTTAATTTGAAAACTTGAGGGTTGTAATGTGTTGGTGATCATATATATGACTGAATTTTTGAATGCGACTTCATTTATGACTGCGGCATTTTGGCGATACGTTTCGCACGGTTGTTTACAAGGAAGGTTTAGCTCGGCAACGAGATGGAGACCCTTGACTGAAAAAAAATCGAAATTAGCCAAGCCAACAACCTGGTTTCACCTGAGATCGGCTATCAGTTATTTCCAGTTCGAATCGTTCACTATCTCAGTTGTGGAGCATTGAAGGTGCCATGACATTTGTGACAACAATAGCTCGCCTTGCATCTTGTCGATTGCAGCCTCGTTGATCCCACTGTTGGTCTTTCATGTGGAGCTAAGATAAAATTAAGCTACCAACTTTACCAGGAAGCGCAGCCAAGCGAACCGATGATTGGCAAAAAGTATGTCTTATATAGCGGTATGGTGAGTTATCATCATATGCATCATAACAACATTACACTATTTTGACTCGTCATCACAGGCGTGATCATGTATGTCGCAAAACCATCCATCGATGCGATGAAATCATCACCATATATCCAATAGTTGGCAACTGCTTTTACGCATTAAGGTGACTATCCTCCACTAGCATGTAGTCATTCTTAAGCAAAAGTTGCACTTGTAAATTTCAGAACAAATTTATAAATTAATAACTCGTTTATGCTTGTGGTAGGGACTTCCTTTGCAGTAATACTCAGAAAATTCCGCAGACGAGTTGGTCTTCGGTGGCTTGTTCGTAATATTATAAATACTAAACTGCATTATATACCCATTTATAGAACACAATATTATTAACACCAGTGCACTGTATACCAGTGCGTTACATACCAATTTCAATATCAATATGTATGGATTTATAAATAAATTATATATATCAAATAGACTATACATTCAGAACACGACGCCAAAACAGCACACTTTTTGAACTGAAATAATAATGCTCCTTTTATTGTTAATATGTAAATATTAGTGAACATGTTACGCCTACATTCGTATCGCTTGCGCATGCGGGTTGACATATTCTCATCGACATATGCAAACACACGTAGTGCACGCATATGTATGCGATACCATGACTTACTTATGCCTAAAAGAGCGTTTTCGACTTTTAATTAGCTCATCTTAAGCTTATACGGAGAAATTAACTTCACTCACTCTTCAGGTGCGCTTCGAGGTGGTCTTTCCAAACGGCCACCAGAAATGTAGTTTTTGCAGGTATACATCCCTTCCATTCATGAAGGAGAGTCGCAATTCCAAACGGCAGTTTCAAACAACCAAGATCGCAAGTATTGCGGGTGAAGACGATCACGATGGTCCAGAATGTTACGTATTAGGTGCAACATAGCGGAACTGTTGTGATGGAAATGCTACGTGCATAAGACCCTTCGAATGCAATAAAGCCGTCAGCGAGTCTAGATGGCCCTATACGAAATTGCAGTGATAGATGTGATGCGAGCAATGCGAGTTGTGTTTTATGATTTCTTTTTCGAATGGTATGTTCCCTCCTTCTCTCCTCTATATCCAGGATTAACCATCCCACCTCCTTTCTTATTTTTTCACCTCTCTAAAGTGATACCCATATTCCATATGAATAACAACAAATAAATGGATAGCGAGGTATTTTCAGCATGGCCATATGTAAGCAATGGTTGCGAAGCAACCTACTACTTCTACTTACTATCGCATCTGTCGTTAATGGCGTTGTCATTGGTCTTGTCACGAGAGAGCACAAACCGAGCAGAAGCACCATCGGAATATTCGCCTTTCTTCGTGAATTATTTATGCGTACGCTACAGATGGCCATGTTACCACTCGTTACAAGCTCATTTATGACAGGTTATATTTATTCATAAATATGATTTACTCTTTAATTTGTTGCTGTTTGAACTATGAATAAAATTGTGTGTATTTATGCCAAGAGTTATAATAGCAGTTTCCACGATTATGCTGCCAAACACATGTGGATTGTATATTAATGCATGGGTATTCTGTGAGTCTTGGTAGCTTTTAGTTAGATGAACGAATCTGGAATGTTTATTTACAATTAATATGAAGTACGGATTAATGATGTAGAACCATAAGCATATGCCGGACTTTATCCAAAAATATCTGAGTGTAATCGGCTGTGAAGACGATTCTGGTGATACTCGAACTTTGCGTAAAAGCTTAACTCTTAAGAAAAGTTTTATGTTATGTAGCACGAAATTAACACGTCTTTCTCATAATATACAATAACACTGAGGACTCATGTGTTTATATTGACGGTTTCGCTTTTATGTATGGTAAATGGCCATATATTTGGCGAGTGGACACTTCATTTGTGAGAAACCAGCATGTTTAATTTTGAAAAATTCGAGTCAAAAGTAGGGCAACTATTGCGATTGATGAACATTTTTCCATGCATCAACTCACTACTTCATCTGGTTTCTTCGATCACCACAACAGCAAATGCGTTGAATTTTCCAAAGAATTATTTCGTTATGCACTCATATAGCAAATTTTCTTTCGTACATTCATTTATTTATTCAGTACAGTGACTTTCATTTTAATCACTGCCACGATTGCATGTGAAAACAACAACAATTTGGCTTTATAAGGAGGAATATCGCGTAGCAGGGAAAATTTCCCCAACGCAATCAGGAAAATGGCGCTTCAACAAAAGCTGCAGGTGAAGTCGGGAGATATTGCTGATGAATTTCATTGTCACTTCCCAAAGAATAGCAATACCATCCTTCTTTGGACGCTTGCGCTCTCTTTCTTTTTAACTACCGATCACTGTGCTATTTTCCCAAGAGTGATAACGAAAGTCTTCATGGTAGGGGATTGATCAACCATATTTCATCACGTGATGCATCGTTCCATCGTACGGTTTTGCTGTGTTCCAGGTTCCACCTTCCATAGGTGAAAAATGCCCTTTTCCTGGTTGGTGCATCTAGAAAGAATAAGGTGGTGAATGCTACACTGACGACAATGGAATGGGCAGTTGATACAGGATGGATACTTTAGAAGCAGAAGGTAGAAGCACGGCACCTAGGAACGATTAGGTTCATAAACTGCAGTTTTTTAAACGCCATTATTTGATTGGGAAGCTTAAGGGATCATCTGTATGACACTTGATGACGTCCTCAGAAATCCTCATTCAGAACGACTTGAAATTTGCTTACGAACTCCAAGTGAGAGTCCTTCTGCTAGACTGACAATTTCGGTGGGTCAGTCGAACTTTCTCCTCATCAAGTTACCTACATTCATCAATTGGTAGTCTTTTGTTTCATACAGTTCGTTCAGTCAACTGAACAGAACTAGCAAATCATTCGAAACAATTTTTAAGGATTGGCAACATTGGACGCGAGGACTTCGAAACGAATATTTGTTCTATCGTTTTCATATGATCTTGTAACGACAGGCGTCGCCAATGCAGTACGTTTCAGTAACCTTACTCAATAATGAAAAATATATGACATTGTTCTGTCTCGTTGGTTATGAGAGTTGGAGAAGCATCACAGGGGAGACAAATACAGCGTTGAGGGTCTGAGGCTGGTTTGGGATTTAATTTTTTCATAATTTGATATTGAGAACTCTTTGAAATTTATTGTATATCATGACTGAAAGGAGACTGGGAATCTTAGCTGTGATTATTATTTTGGCGTGCGAGGTGTTCCCTTGTTGGTGTAAAATCGCTGTTTTTGTATTTTTTTAGTGTGGAGATGTTGTTTTGTGCGCGCCTAAATTACATAATATCGGGAATAACGTATTTTTCCAAAGTCGACATTTCAAAGCTGATAACAAGACTTGTCCCTTTCCGACTTTCTCTTTGTCTCATTTTCTTGGATACTTCAATTTTGTCTCCTTCTATCCCGCGAGGTAATGTGCATATCTCATCTCGAGCCGGACCTGTGCTAAAGATGTGCTGCATCGTTTTAGGTTTGCACATCATATCAAACGAATATTCGGTGATTGTAAATATCTATTTCACAAGATAAATATTTGATATCCTTTCTGTTAGGACATTATGAAGCTTTTGCCCCTTTCTTCAAATCTTAACTTTCAGCTTGGCATCATACTGGTTGTGCTAATCGCAACTGGATATCGCACAAAACTAGAGGAGAGTGGAAGCAGTTGACTATTCGAGATGCGTTTTTCGATGTGCTCAGGTGGGTGCCTGTCTGCGCCATGCCTTCAGAAAAAGTATACATATTTGGAGATGCTTATCAGCACAACACTCATATGGATAATAACGTCGTGCCACGATGATCTCGATGAAGTACACATGAAAAACCAGCAAGATGCTTATGTAGCTGTAGTGCCATTTTTTCATTAAAAGAAATATTTATAGGCGATATGGATTATAGCCTCATGCCGGCATGACGTCGGTGAAGTATACGAAATGTACGCAAATAGGTATGATATCAGAAAGAAACGATGAAAACCAACGACGCAACGACGGAAAATTTACCTATATGCATGAGAGTGCGCAGTTTATTTACAGTGGAAGAAAATGCGCATTTGAAAATTCCTTTGAAAAATCAGTGAGCTAGTGCACAAATCATATTGTGCATGATACGCGCTATAGGCAACGAATAAAGAGCGTCGAGCTATATGCATCAACAATTTCCTGAGATTATTCTGTAGGCGATGTAGAGATAACGAAATTTTATAAGTTAGGCGCTATAAAAAGTGAGAGATGAATAGCATGTTCGAGTCTCCAAAAGGTTAACTGGAAATGCGTTGCGTAGTTTGCGGTGCGGTGTGCAAAAGGATTGCTGAGGATAAGATGATTATTCCCACTTCAATGGTGGGAATCAAACAAATCTAATTTAATAGGAACCTTTGAGAGGTGCTGCGTCAAGAACGCTCAAATTGTGCGTGTAGATTTTGTCGATTTAGGATTTCATAACGGCCTGTGTTAAAGGGGTGTTATGAATTTGTTTATTAGTCAGTCATGCAAGAAACCAGTTTGGAAATAGAGAATGACGCTGCTTTAAACACCTCACTTCTGAAATTTCTCTCAAATTCGCACGTTTCTTAATGTAATGTGAATGAGGTCCAACCACCCATGTTCTTCTGGAGTAGCGAATATAAGGCTGTTTTTTAAAGAGTGTAGCAACCGGGACTGTTTTCCATTGGAGAGAAAAATGCCGACACCGAATCATGTCTTCAAATACAAAACCCAAAATATTTTTGTGGGCAAATATTCGTCACTGTCACACTTTGCAGCATTTCTAGTGGCATCTTACAAGATGCCTCATAAAGTCCGAAGCAGCTTAGATGAACTGGAACTTCTTTGCCGAGGCTTCTATTATGCCCCATTCGTTCGCATATCATAAAGAATATACACTTTGGACTTTAGTCGTCCTTTAAGTCACATTGTCGGTGCTCTTACTCAGTCTTGCTGAACTGTCATGTTACCCGCATATCTATCCATTCTTTTTGTTTTCATGTCTCTGACGATGACTTGAAACTGTTTAATTAATTTCTATTAGAGCGAGTAGTAGTTTTATTATTTATTTTGAGGAATATGTTCCCGGAAAACATGGCAGAAGCTTGCGTGAAGCAATCTTAAACCGTCTAAAGAAAGCATGAATACGTCAGTGAGCAAAATGAAACAATAACTGTGCTCAAAAAGAGTTCTGTATATGCGCGACAGATGAATATTATGGGCTGGTGACATTAAATCGTTGCTTTCCGTGATAGTGATTAGTCAGTGTCATGAGAAATTTTTGCTGAGTAACATTCAGCAACTCCTGCATTTTTTTCACGTTTTAGTCACTTCCTCCGTTCCTCTTTTCCTTCGTTGATGCTGGGCTGCATCAGAAGGTTGCACTTTTTTATGCTTCTACATGGCCACTATTACGAGTTCCTAGAAAGGTCTCTCAAAAAGCATATCTAATGCGAGGCAGTCATCTTCGACTGTTTGCCGCTTCTTGGTTTCATTGGAACGCCCAGCAGAAAGCCTTTCCCAAACTTGCGTTGTATTCGGGTATAATCGTTGGCCATAACTATCCAACCGCGGGAGGGGTTGGGAAAGGGAGTCGTTTCCTTTGCAGATTCCGCTCCTGACTTGCAGGTTCGCCCTACAATTGAGACTGAAATTAGGGACGAAATGAAGTAGCAAAGCGATATTACAAGAGAACATATGTGTGAATTTATAAACCACATTCGGTTGATTCTCTTAATATTGGCTGGCAATGATGGATATCTGCTTCAAATTTGCATTCGTTTTCTCGAGTAGGACAACTGTATTCTATACGGCACTGTATTCTATATGATATGATACTAGTTTCGAGCTCATATTGGATTCCTTTAGCGACTGCAGTCCGGATTTGCCATGTTTTTGCTGTACGCTCAGCAGGGAAAATGGAAACTGATATTGCCACAAAGGCGCAATAGTGAATTTTATTGTAGGAATTATAGCGATATCTATCACCACTGGAATTATTTTGGGCAGAATAAAAGACACAAACCAATCACTGATCGAATGTTTGAGTGCGATCGATCAAATCACAATGAAGATGATCATGATCGTTATGTGGTAAGAACTGCTGATAGTCAACGAAAAAGTTCAAGTCGAATACGCTCCCTGACAGCATATCTGAATGAGGTGTGTAGAGCGCATCCAGAAATGCACAGTTGTCATAATCTTACGCCTCCTCCAGCAGTTTTACGACGATAGTAGCAGAACTAGGCACACGGTTAAGAGAAATATACTAAATATATATCCTTTAAATAAGAGAAATATACTAAATATATATCCTTTAACATCACGAAATGATATACGATTCCTTTTCCTGCTGAAACTGATGGTATTTACAGATTCAAACTGGTGCGTAGCAGAAGGATTTTTTGCTGGAGAAGGATCTCATGGGGGCAATCTCCTGGCGGAGGGACTAGATGAAAATTGAGAGCAATATGTGAGAGGACATCTTTCAATGAAAGGTCGAGGAAAGTCAGGAACATCACATCGACGCTAAGGGCATTTTAATCGGACAATGTGGGAATTAGCCCAGTTGCATATGGTGTCGACGCCAGGGAATTTCATCTAAAAGGTGTTTGCGCTCTTGGCGCAAACATTTTTTAGATGTCTTGAAACACTTGCATAACAAAGAATAACGCCTTTGAGATATAAATGTCAAAAGAATATGCGCTTCCGGATTTGCAGGAAGTTGAAGCTGCAAACAGCTGCAACGTGGGATTGGCTGCCTGGAACCATTTCCATCACTGAGAATAGCGAAAAGGAAGTTTAAGCTTCTGAGACATATATTATGAGATATTCGCAGTCATGCTGCAGTCAAGCCATTTTTCTAGCTTGTTAAGCCTTTCACGCAAAATTGACGGTTTCGCTGCTATTGCGCCTGCAGCTAATCGTTTTCGAGGCCCAATGAGCGTTTTGAGCATAGATCTGCTCATATAGAGAAATTTTTGCATTACTTGTTGGCTAATTATGCCCTAAATTGATTCATAAGTTATGCAATGGCTTTGAGGAGTCTGTGTTTACTCACTTTGTCAGTGATTTCTGCTAGTGAAGAAATGCTCTTGATACACGCAGATGCATGACACCCGACTGCGCTTCTTGCTTTCAAGTTTACCACATTTCCTGTTCAAAAGTAGGCGGCTTTTGGTTTTTTGGAAAAAGATTCACATTTCTATGTCAAAGCTGCTGTAAGAGGTGCTTTGTCCATGTGCGAACCGCAGCTGAGGTCGCACAGGTGATCCAAATCCCTAATGGGTTGGGGATGGAGAAAAAGCAATGCTGGAAAAAGAGCGTAACCGCGGCCACTTACAAGAACGTGCGATCAAACAAGGTCCCTGAAAGATATCGAGTGAGCGATGAGACGAAGATGACGAGCATGGCCTCATCTGTTTATTAGTGTAAGGCTGCCGTACCTTCTTTCCCTGCTACTTATGAACATTATTTGAGGTGCTGTGTAGCTGCTCAAAACGAATTGTTACCAGTTTGGTCTCTAAGGCAATATAGTTGTGAATATAAAATTAAGGTGCTGATTGACGCATTTAGTGAATGCTGAATCCTTTTCGGAACTCAAGGTACTCTCCAATTGGAATTGCCAGTTTGATTGGTGGAAAACTACTCGAGGTGATTGATGTGTGGAGAACGCTATCGGCTCTTGCATTTATATGATCACAGTAATGACCGGCTTTGTAATTCAAATGTTCATCATCAACCACTAATGTATTTCCTGCCCACGAGAAGAAGTCTGTTCGCCTACATGAGGGGCCTCATCCAAGTGTGGGTGACAGCGTTTGTCACTGCCTCCAGGTAATAATAAAGCAGTTTCTTTCTACTCTCTAGTCGATCGCTTGTGATGGTGCTTGCAACCCATCGTTTTACCAACCAACTTAAACAATATGACATCTCTTTGTGGTTCACCGTCATCAGTGCCTGTGAACTGATAAAGCATTGATGAAGAAAGAAATAAATTTTCGCAACTTTGCTGTACAGCTTAATATCCTATTTCGATGCTTTGACGGCACTTCCGACTACTCTTCAATGTTTTTTTTTTCATATTTCCCGCATTGCGAGTTATCCTGCAGGTTTCATTATACTTCAGTCTGAAATCGAGTCGTTCACCTCATTTTTATTCACTCATGTCGGGGCATACAATGACATGTCCGTTCCATTTCTTGGGCATACAATGACATGTCCGTTCCATTTCTTATTTTTCCCAACGTCGACATTTTAGTTAACCGACTTTAGAATTCCGATTCATGAATCCCAGTTCGTAAGAGTTTGTTTTCAACATTTTTAAATTAAATTTCTCCTGTGGTTTCATATCTTCTCCTGTTCGCAATCCCTTTTTGAAAGTTATGCACTGTCTACGTCAAAATTTAAGGAGTTACTAGAGAATTTAACATTCAAACTCTTGTTTTGAATCGATCATTTTCACCTACCAGTGAGCCATTTTCCTGTTCGAACAAGATAGAATAGTTATTGGTAACAACCCTCTTTCTCAACATTTGTGCTCTGGGACCATCTTCCAAATAGCCATAGCAAATCATTTCGGTTAGAAAACAAATCGTATGACAAACGCGAGGTTATATTATTGTTGTGAAAGAATTCCTGTTTGGTACTGTAGGACGTGAACTTCTGTTGCTCCTCAACAGTTCATGCATAAGTAGTGTAATCGGCATCAGTATTTCAGTGCAGCAGCACTACCGATTACAATTCGATGTTGTGAGCACAACCTTCATATCGACAAACGCGTTTCCCGCTTTGTTCTTCCGGTGGGAGCTACTGTCAACATGGTAGGGTAGTTAATGCAATGTTTTCTATTGGCATCTGGACAGTTGTCTTCTGCCGGGTTCTGACTTTTTGGTTGTAGGAATTCTCGCTCATTTAGCGGCTACGGTCATTACGTACTCCTCCTTCTTCAAAGTCTGCAGGGGGAAGGGAATTCCGCATTTTCTGTCGACATTTTGCCACGTTTTGTGGCGCAGTTTTTGTTTTCCAATATCAGAAGCTTTCTGCCTTGCTATTCAATTTTTATTACGTCTTAGCGCTTAACTGATCTCATCGTTCATAATAAGAGGACGTCTGTTCATCGTTATGAACCGACCTCAAGTTACTTGCTTAGAGAGGTGAGGAAAATCAAATAACGATACTTCGTGTAGTAGCGATATTTGAAATACGCAAACTATCAGAAGTCAGAAAGGTTAATAAACGTTTCGTGAGAAAGAATGCGAAATTACCATGTTTACGGACCAGCAAGGAGAGGTGAAAATTTGCAAAAACTGTTTTGTGTTTTGGATAACGCCAGCAAAAAAAAAAAGTTCCACCGATTCATGGAAAATTTTCATCACTTCCACCTTTCTTCCTGAGATGGAAAATTTTCATCACTTCCACCTTTCTTCCTGAGAAGTTTTCTCGCTCAGCTGCAAGTCAAGAGCTGCCACTTGTGGATTCCAGGTCCTTTCGGAAATGGAGTGGAAAAGCGAGAAGTAGATTGTCAAGAGGACGTTGTCAGTTTGATTAGAGCAGGTAATCTCAATAGGCAATATATTCGATTAACCAGGAACAGATTGCGCTGCACTATACAATAAACTGTACACTTTAGTCATCTTTGAACAATATATACCGAACGTTTAGGAAAGCTGCAATACGGACCACTATCTCTGCTTTTTGGATGATATAAGACGAGGGAATTCCTGAGGCTAGAGCACTTTTGAAATTGCACTGCATTTTTTGATATTTGAGGCACTTCCGTTGACGTTGATCGCGAGTACGTTCTGAATTGACAGATCCCAAAGTCCTCGAAACCTTGCTTGTGGGCTTCAGAAGCCTTCGACAGTTTTTAAATTTATGGGCCAAGGTCTCTGATTGTACGATTGGGCTTTGTAGCCTCCTCATCTGCATGCCACGCGAATGTTAACATTATTTAAACGTTTCAGACTTCCGCTGTCTGAAATATTCATTCTTCGTTGTTTGCTGACTTGTTATGAAGTATGGTTTTTACAAGATTGGACTGCAGCTGCAAGTGTGCCCTACTATCAGACAAATGAGCCTTTTTTAGTTAGGTACAACGAAGTTTTTAGTTAGGTACAACGAAGCAGAAAAATTTCTTTCTCTTCCGTCTTAATCTATGAAGGCTTTTTCTTCCGGCACAGTATGACTCATCTGTTCGGAGAAATTTCTCCAAAATTTCTTCAAGAAAAGATGATTTTTATGCTTTCATGTGTGCGATCCATCTTCTGGCTTGATCACTAACACAACGGAGAAAATTGAGAATCAACTAAGTGTCTTGTAGAAAGTTCCCGAAATTCATTCTCGGTGGAAAACTTCACAAGGAAGTCATAAGATGTATGGTACCATTATACTTGTTACAGTTAGTGCAAACAGTCTGCACTGCTTCCAACCACTTGAATGATGAGAAAAACAAAAGCAACGAAGGAAATGAAAATCAGGAAAATCCAGTAGAAATACTGAGAGCTCTGAACATGTCGAACTGCTATTACTTACACGTGACAGAAAACGCATCAGCACGACAGTCGTAAGTGAGAAAAGCATGCAAATTTTTGGCCAGGATAAATCTGCTGAAAGTGATCCTTTTTTGTCTGTTGCCTATATATGCTGGTAACATCTTATTACTCTTGAAAGAGGCCGTCGCCCGCTGTCGTTTAGGCTAAAGAGTATGGATTATGTGGCTTCAGAGGATTTCATTCATCGCTCCGCTTTCTTCTTTTGCTATTTACATAATTTCATCTTTGTATGGGTATATCAACAGTAGTTCGTGATTTACATGTGAACATGTAGTTGCTCAAGGCTCCAGGTTAAGACGAACAATGTATCAGCCAAGTTTGGGCTAGGCTTCAAACGGACGCTTTTTGCGAGCTGAAGTTTCCGGCCAGATGCTTTTGCTGCTTTCAGAACGGCGAAGCACTATGCGAAGCGGTTTCGGCTATATTCATCGCCGAATTCACTGAGTGGGATCTAAGCCCCATCCGACTTATTATGATCAGGTAGCACCATGTCTTCCACTGGACAACATTGAAGAATGTGGGTGCAGTTATCGTTCGATCGGTCCCCTACATCGCAACTTGCAGGATCATTTGTACTGATTTTGACAAATTGAAGGGGCAATTAATCCTTCGAACATCTGTAGCTCTTTGTCCAAGGATGCTGCGAAAAAAAAACGAAGATTTTGGCGCCTAAGATCAAGTTTCAACGCGTTATTCTCATGCGATAGTTTGAAGCAAATTTTCTAAGCAAATTCGAAAAATGTACAGGAGAGGTCAGGCACCCCATTTCAGCATGCAGTCATCGATGTGTTTTCCTTCAGAACACAAAGGGATGAACGTTCTTCGTTTGCATAAATGCAAAAGCTCCTGTACAGACCTTGAACCACTGCTTGTCTTCTCTGAAGAAGTTGATTTCTTGCGGACATATCCGAGTCAAACGTCCGCATTTTCTTTCTTCTTTCTTAACCACACTTTTCCAGTGGACCATGTTTTGTTTGAAATTCGGTGTTCCTGCATTAGGTGGTGGAGTTGTGTAGAAGGTTTCTCCATCCATTTCGAGGGATTTGAACTGCTAGCAATAATCGCCCTTGCATTTTGACACAATGGCTAAAACTGGCACCAAGAATACCATCAAAATCATTGACGGTTGAAGAATGCAAGGGAATGAATTTTTGAAGGGCATGTTTTAGGTATGTGCGTCCCAGTGTTACAGTCCCTTCCTCTCTCTCTCTCTCTCACTTTCCCTTCCTTTCTTCAAAAAGAGATTGGAGGTTTCATTCTTTCTCATATAGTGCACAGCAGACCAACTGATACGCCACAGAAAAGCGAACGACTTTCTGGAGAATGGAGCTACAGAAATAAATAAAGTCATTTCAGATATTTTTAAAGCAGTTCAACTAAACGCGATGATGCGCTCCGAATTCTTCTTAGAAAATCATCCATTAAAGCTACCTTTATTCATATCAAGCAGTGACAATACTAATCAGGTAAGCGCATTCAAAGATGAACCCACTTCCTCACACATGTTTATGTTGATAACCATGGATATTCCTTTATTCCTGCTGCATCATACACTTGCGCCAAGACTGGTAAGAGAGCGTCAGTTGTCATAACGAAATGTTAGCTGAGGGTTACACACGACGCAATCTGGTGAAAATACACTTAAACGCATATTTATATAGCGAAGCACATGACTATATGGAAACAGGTGCAACATTTTCACATTCAATGCAAATCGAGGCTGCTCACATTTGAACATCATCTCAATAGGAGTTGAAAGTGCAAGCTTTTCAAATTTCGGTATCTTTTCATTGAAGGCTTGAGTCGATGCCCTTTCATTGTTACGTTCTCCTTTAGCCGTCCGCGGTAAGTCATCTTTTTTTAGCTAAATAGCAATACTAAAGTATCTATTGAGCCATTGCCGCGCATTTCGCAGAACAGTTATTCCATTGTACTAGTCTTTTCCTGGAATGCCGCTATTTGGGATATTATTAAGAGGCTTTCAACGTACTATCCACCTGCCTTGGAATAGTGCCTTCCACTCTTCGATGGAAGACCCCAATAGGAAGCGATTTGACAGTGACTCGGGCAAAAAGGTTGCAGTGGGAAGCGAATTTGTTGAGACTGCTGTGCAGTGGAAGAAGACAACGCTTTAACTCCTTGTGTTTGCACGTAGTGCATGTCCCTCTATGATTTTTTGCTTGCATATTGCAAACTCATTGCATATGGTGTTCCGTTGTGGCTGATTCGCTGCTGGGTTTTCTGCTTTCCGGTCCCTTCTACTTGGCGAATAAGTTTGTGCGTTTTCGGGTTTTCCCTACTCTATGTCGACATTTCCACCTCGTGGCGATCGTATAACACGGTGCCATGACGGAGAAGTAGGAGGCTGATTCCTCAAAAGCACCTTGTCAAGAGTCGGGACCCCACATCACACGAGTGCTGCATGCCTTGGTATCTTCCTGCGCAAAAGGCAATGCATTTGCCCACAGGGCAGACCAGCATCAACACCCGAAGTATTCACAGTGTTACATATGTGCAAGATCTCACTAGGGGTAGCCGTATGTTGTTTTCATCAGTTTTTTCCGTTCCGAGTTTTGCATGCAATAAAAGTTTTCTCTTTTAGAATAATCAAAGGAATTACGCCATATCCATATGAAATATATTTCAGCCTTATCACCACAGTAGGATCGTTCGGAGCAGCAGCCGTCCCGTCATCAGGAATGGTTACAGTTGTTACTACACTGAATGCAGTCGGCCTCGGCACACGGCACGTAGCCATGATTCTAGCAGCTGATTGGTTTATGTAAGTCGGCAAAAAAGGACATTTTCGTTGAGATGCTACACATTTCAATGCAGTATCACGTGATTGCTTGCAATGCTTAAGAAATTCTGACCTTATTCTGCAAGCTTGCATTCGCGAAGAACCTCTTTGGCACCAGTTTGTATATGCATATGATTCTGCAAGCTTGCATTCGCGAAGAACCTCTGTGGCACCAGTTCGTATATGCATATGCATTTATGCAGTCCGACTTCACAACAGAGCAGTGCATGGAACGTCGTAGTCCTTGAGGCGCAACTGTTTGGGAAAATCGACTTATTGAAGCTAATGAGTGTTAATGCCTAACTTCGGCACCTCAATCCCACTTTCCGGGCACCCTTGGCCAAATTATAACGTGCTGCGATGTTGCTCCCTCCTAAAATCAAAGGCGGTACACCTATTCTTTTTGATGCATCTGCCCTTCAGAATTTACAGTGTTGATTGATAGCAGCGCTCAAAAACAAGTGATTTGACGTTTAGAAGAGGAACTCACAGTTTTTTCCCAACTTGTCGACATCATTCATTAAGCAGAGCAAAAAGCCTTTCACTTTAAATTTTTATGATAAAGCGTACTTAAGATATCTGAGAAGTTTCTATCGAATATGAGGCTTAATGATACTTCCTTCCTGTTTCGAGCGCTGTTTCCCATCAGCGTTCACTTCTGCCGAGAAAGATGGCTGTTAAAGAGCCGATGTCGTGCCTACAAGGTCTCAAAAAGTTCCTGCAGCCGTATATTTTTAATGATCGCACGGGCACACTCAAATATGATATCTTTCAGGATTACGCACTTCCGACCCTCTGCGCTTCAGCGCCTTCAAATTCGTGAAAAAAACAGTTTATCATATGAATGGAAACAGGACTCCAGATTTGATTCATTCATTGCTGTCATGACCTTGTCTAGAAGGTTTTGCTTCAAGTTCAAGCAATGACTTAACTGCTGAGAGCCAGATCGCAACAGCATGAGTTATGACGCGTGTTGAGCTGCAGTGATCAAAAGCTGAGAAATGGAGGCGGAGGATTACTGTGCAGAAAGTAGATATCTTATGTTAGATTGTCTATTCTTTTTTCATGATGTTTTCAATAAGTTTTTGAAATAAATTATCCTGGTTTTACCACCGAACATTCTTTTTTTCTAGAAAGATGAACAGCAGGGTAACGTCGCATTCTTAAGAAACTGACACTGAAATCTCCTTAGCTAAAAACAGGAAGCGAGGTCTGATCTTCTTAGGAAAACCAATATCTCTCCATTCCTACGGGCTTCCGATTTCACATCCTAGTTATAAATAATGGTTATGGTCTCATCACCTGTCACAATCCTGCCAAGAAGATCTTCGTCGTTCTTGAAGAAAGAGTTACATTTGATGACATCGAAGGTTTTTGCTTTTGAAGGTGTAGTTGGTCGTGCAGAGTGATACTTCTGATAGCTTTAGTTCCTGCTCCATATTCTTATTAAATGTTCGCCGGTAGTGATTTACTCTTCGTTTCACACGAACAATTGTTCTCTGATTGACAGCCGTAGCAGGCCTTCGTGGATGCGACTTGTCTTGGATCGATTTCCTACCTTGCCAAAATTCCGCTGGCTGAAAGAGCACTGCCATAAAGAACGCATGTCTTGGCCATGAAACTGCTACCGTTCATTGTAGATTTCCCTTTACTGACGTCCCTCATTGATCAGCAATTCAGTGCTGCTTGATTTGCTATTCTTGCGCTTTATTCATGCTGACTGTGCAAAAAGTTGTACAACTTTTGTGTTTATTTTGGCCTACTTTTGACTGAAACCAAGTTTTGGTATGCAGATGGTCATGACTATATACAGAATTTTGTTCAAAGTTTGCACCACAGGTCAGCTGTGTAAAACACATGTTCAGTGCATTTTCATTGCGTTTACGCAATTACGTCATCTAACAAGCAGAAATGCAAGGGTAAAATGCTCTGTTCTGACCTTCATGGCGCGTTTTCCCGCCTGTCTTTCAAATTTTTTTATAGTATCTGAGGAGGAGGGGGGAGGATGGTTCTGGTGCTTTTCAGTCCTATAAATTGGGCAAAAAGGACGCGTGTGAAATTTATTGGCTTAATGAGAACCAATGAAATTTATTGGCTTAATGAGAACCTCACTCCTTGTGGAATTTGTTTGCACAACTGGACTTTAGACATGAAGGCCAAAAATCCTCTTTAGCCTCTCTCACGAAAGGCAACATCTATGGAATTTTTGGGTACTCGGCTGCTCAGCTTGGCCACCTCGGAAGTTTTACTAACTTGATTCACCCATTAAACTGAATGCATTTGGAGCATAAAATGAGATGAATATAGAGTTCTTCTAGAAAACACAATCCAACATTGCCTATTCGAGCTGATATCTGTAGCTCGAATTTTAAAGTTAAGGGATTAATGAAATGCTGAGGAACACCGTAACGATTTCGTCATCATTGCGATCCGGCCTGCTTCTTCAGGTAACCAGAAATAACCATCCGTCCTTTTTTGTTTTTGTGGAAACCGCGGTTCTCGGGAATTGTGCGAATTGCGGCCGGAGATATATGCTGCAGATTTTTTTGTTACTTCGATTTTCTCAAGTCCGTATCGTTACTTAAGGCCTGTTTCTATGGGACAAATTTGCATCTTGCACGTCACTTCTGAACATCTAAAAATCTAAACATCTAAACACCTCTTCGCCAAATTTGTTTACCTTCCTACTTTCTGAGTCGTAGCAAATGACCCGTCAGAACGTGACCGAGAATGTAAGCAATGCGGTAAAGTCTAATAAGACAAAGTCTTTATTCAGTATCAGTCTATCTCAAATATTCTGTGTGCACATTGTAGTAGAATGATACTAGACGCTCCTCAATGCTTTTGAGCCAATGCTGCCCAAGTTTAGTGGATCTTATTGGTGCATATCTCTGTTATGTCCATCAGCTCTCTTTTACTCTGCTGTTGAACCGTATACAAATATTACTGGAATTTCTACGATCAGTAGAGCGTTTCGTTGCAAAGTTACATTCGAGCCTGTGTTTGCCCCATCATTTTTGAGGAGACCCCACCATCACGGGAATATGGCTAAGTGATCTTTTCCTGTCTTTACAAAACAACCATAGCTTCAGTACCGATAAGAGAACAGGTGAACACCGACGTGGGAGAAGCTGGAGTCGGAAGGCACATGTTTCCTGAGTCCTTCAACGAGCAATTCAGCGGAAAGGGGACGTGGTCGCTTCATTCCGTTCCCAGCATAAGTCAAACGATGCGGGTGGACTTGAAACACAATTTGCAACAAAACAAAATGCGAAGCAAGGAGCTGAAGCTTTCGGCACTTACGTCGCTGAATCAAGCAGTCAAAATGAGTCGTCAAAATCTGACGATGATAACAACGAAAGCAAGGAATAAGTACTTTTGAGAATTGCTTGTGGTAATGGAATTGCAGGTGTGTGATGTTGTTGTGAGGACAACCGTAAGACGTTGCTTCATTATGAGTAAATGGTGTAGGATGCTGAGTTACAGAGGTTGATGATTGAAATTATAGGAATGGGTGACAGAGAGTTGGACAGGGGTGGACGGTTGAAAAACGAGGTGATTGAACTTCTTGATATCAATAGGTGATCCGTTTATTACCGCAAGGTAGAACCGGAAAATTAGAAACGGTGAAAATATTTAAAATGATAGCTGTAGTGATTCAACCTTGTGTTGTCCGATGCATTCACGTCTAGAATTCGAATAGAATTCATATAAATTGTGAACGTGACAACTGCACTTATTCGTTATAAGATCAGTGCTACTCTCTCTCCCCATAAATCTGTATTTATGTATATATAATGCTGATAGATGTCGGACTCTGACGGTCGCCTTGCGCATCCGGCAGAAGTTGATAGACTCACTCATGCCTTCCTCCGGTAAAAGTTGACAGACTCATCCATGCCACGGTAATTTGTGGCCTTTTATAGCAACCGTTACGGCACTGCTCATTTATTTAACATGTAATCAAAAAGAGCGGCAGTTTGCAAGACAATTCCCATGAAGTAAAGAAGACGCAATGTATGTCCGGATAGCAACCCCTCTGAGACATCATCCCAGGTGACAAATGAATTCAAATCGAAAATGGCGAGCAAGTAACATCCCATAAACCTCACGCAAGCAAAACTTATTCCTTTGTCAGGGAAGCACTTATTGCCTAAAATTTTATATTCACTCCTTCGTTATTTCTATTATGCAATGGACGGTAAATACACTTACGCATCTCCAATTACCACTATTGCACCCTCCAAAAGTGCAGCACAAGTGCGGTCCTCAGAGGATCAAGACGGAACAAGGATCGCGGCAAAATGTACGGATCACAGCTCAGTCGACTTCCTCCATACGGGATTCGTCCTCTTCGACTCCCATGGGTTCAAGTACCTCATTCTTTATACCTGAGCTCGAGCGCACTGGTTCATCATCATCTTCATCCTCAACGTCAAGACCAAGCTGAAAAATATGTCCGTCTCAATAAAGCTATATGTCCGCACTTACTTGCGCATGTATTGACACAAGGTTGCCCCAAACATCTGAAAAATAACCTCCTACCTCGACAACATTTTCCACTAAATCCCTTATACCGCTTCTGTTAAAAACTATGCAGTGTTGAACCTCATGCTTGGAATATGTTGAATCAAATAGGGCTGATGGATCTATGAACAATAGGAATAAGAATAAGCGACAAGAGAAAAAAATACGAACGAGTGTGAAAAAAACTGTGAAGGAAAAATCAAAAACCAAAAGAGCGGCATGGTAGAGTGACTATCGTAACCATTTGAAGCGTAAGAATGTGGTTGCACCTATGCATGATGTAGGTGTTTCGTCCCGCTTCTGGTGGATTTTGTTGTAGCAATGAAAAACAGTTTGAGTGTTCCACGCTCATTCTGGACGTTACTAATGAGAGAGCTACCAATCCAATGAGATCAAAACTCCCCATCACCCGACATGCTGCTTTACTTCAACGGAAGAAATGAAGAAACAGCAGAGCGATACTTGATAACAGAATGGTCAGGATTAGTCTCGAGGCGTTTTTTGGCAGTATGTAGCCCATCGTTGAAGAGTCACGTAATGTCTGCGCCTTCATGATGCGTTCCATATTCGCCGACCAGCCGTACTCGGACGTCACGATACAGCATGGCGACGAAACGAGTCTGCTGGAGATCGCAACTTTTTCCACCTAGATCACATAGTAGTGCATTGATGATGGAATAGAAGGCATAAAGCTAAGAACGGCTGAAGTTGAATCTCCTTTTTTGCTGTAGTCACCTCAGGAAACAATGCCAACATTTTGGACATCTTTTGGACAACATTTTCTGCAGAAAACAAGATCGTAGTCACTACATTTGCAATTAAACCGACTTTTTATACGAACGCTTTCTTCAAAGAACATCTTAATTATGTTTTAGTTTTAAAATACTGAAGTACGCTCTCACAGGAACCGAAGTGAAGTCCGTTAGCTAACAGTTTATTGCTGCAAGCGAACAAAGTAATGGATTTTCTCTTCAAATAATCATTCAGGTGAGAACTTGTCAGACCTTCTTTTCGAGAATATCCTTCATTACTTTGCAGAGATTCTCGAATTTCAGTAAAAGAGATCCAGTTTACATCGCAAGGATGCTAACTAACCGAACAGACATAACTGGCGAGGCAGTCGAAGGAGGGATACTGATCTCGAAATGCATCCGTCAGTCTTCCGATGATGCAGAAAATGTGAAACGAGAAAAGGATGATCAAATCTTCAATAAGCAGGTCATCCAAGCTCTTGAAGAACGAAAAGCCCACTGGACGACGACAGTATTAGCTCGAGTCCTGAACGGAGGCCAACAGGGAATCCAAGCACCTCCACGCAGCATCGCGGATGGCCCTGGAAGAAGAAGAAAACAAGATCACGCAGCAAATTGAAAATACTGCTAACGCCATTGAAGACGAGATGAAGGCAATCGCTTTACGTTGGAAACTCATTACGGTAATTGTCTTAATGTGCTTGCTTGGTTGCATCGTTATTCGACTCTACTGTCGATTCGGGCGTCCTGTCCAATGCTGTGGACCACGCCAACATATGCGCGAACAGATTGTTATCGGGATGTCCTCGACTGACCCCCCGGTAAGCAACTATCGACCCGCGCGGCTGAAGATACCCCAATCTACGAAAATTTCGTCGGCCAGGAGTGTCGCGAGCATTGGCGAAACCGTAACGTCTATTTACGATATCGATGCAGCTGGTGAACTGGAAACGTCAATCAAAGAAGGCATATGANGGGGGCACAAGTGGACAAGCCCCACGAATCAGGCCTGTTTATAACTTTTGATATTTCGAATTTTCTTCTATCAAGTTCGAACGACCCGATATTCATTTATAGCGAACAGATAGATAAACGAGGAGAGCCAAAACTCTCACCTGAACTCGAGAGTCTCGAGATAAAACAACACAACCCCTTCCCTTTGTGATAGAGCTACGTGAGGTCAAATATTGAATGTCATATTGTGCCATTTAAGCGACGAACTTGCATTGCGAAGCTGTCGTGTTGTAAACCTTCATCTGTATCCGTGCTTATTTGTGCATAAACATTATCACGACTACATTTCCACCTGTATACCCGCAGGGGAACCAACCAGTCAGTTAAGGCTCATCGACTCCCAACGAAGAGGCTTCCTCCCGCTGTTCGGTACACATGCCTCTCGCAGGATTATATCGCTCAGTCGACTCGCCCAATGCCCGACAGTGAGGACGCATTGGGCTTAGCTTCTTACCTATTTCGACCGAATTCTTCATTTAGCTCTTAGCTCATGTATTTGTTCAATTAATTTTCTTGTAAAGATGCTTGTCGCGACGAGCGCACAGTGCTAAGTGCACTGTGCACTCGTCGCGAAAACATTCCCATGAAAACGTCGCAAGAATTCAAAATTTCTTGCCACGTTGTTCCCAGTGTCGGCCGATGTTTTGAGATCGGCTGACACTGGGAACGAAGTCCACTGTCGGCTGGAGCTGCTTATAAGCAGCCCCAGCCGACTAGTGGGCATTCTTTTCGGCTTGTAAAAGAGGAGGGACTGCTACCCCTCGAAGGATCGACTCCGACGTCTCCCTCATCATATTCAGATATCGTCTCTGCTTCAACTGCTTCGTATAGATCAATGCTTCTTTCGGTAGGCCGACTTCCGTTCTAATTAGTAGCCTACGGCGCTACAATGCTCGTACGATTTGTGTTGCGAATTGTCACCAGACCTATATTATCTATACTCCAGATATTAGCTTTTACTAGGCCTGTTTGAGGTTCCAATAATTCACTATATTACTTTTAACTCTTGTGTCGTATATTGCCTCATTGTTCACTTGATTACCAGGTTTTAATTTCCCAAGTTTGAGGTTCGACGGGTGGCGAGCCCGCAGTACCAAGCTATCAAAGTTGGGACGAAAACAGCGACTGATCCAAAAGGGGGCACAAGTGGACGAGCCCACGATCAGGCCTGTTTAAGACTTTTGATATTTCGGATTTTCTTTTATGAAGTTCGAACGATCCGATATTTATTCATAGCGAACAGAGAGCTTGACGAAGAGAGCCAAAACTCTCACCCGAATTTCGAGACTCAGACAATCAGAAAATAGGACCCTTTCTTTGTGTGACAAAGTTACGCGAGGTCAAATCTTGATTGTCATATTGTGTCTTTAAACGACGAACTTGTATTGCGAGGCTGTTGTGTTGTAAAACTCATCTGTATCTGTGCTTATTTGTGTATAAACATTAACGCCATTACACTTTCACCTGTATACCGACAGAGGAAACAACCGACCAGTCAAGTCTACGGATCACCGACCAAAAGAAGAACGACATTCTCCTGCTGTTTGCTACAATAGTATCAAATTCTGTGGTAGAGCAGATGTGTCACATTCTGAGTTTCTTTTGACGCACTTTTCGGAATCTCAACAGCGCATCTCGACATCTCGTGTTTGTCGCATTCGCTTGCTATCAAATAAATCCACAGGTGTCCAGGCAACATTTTTTTAAAACCGTATTTAAGTATCGATCAGCTTATTGTTTCAAGGGTTTCAGCTATGATAGCAGTACTATTCATGAGTGTGAATGCTACAGTGTTGCCACCATTTGTTGCAATCGCAGTGTTATGAATTTGCCTTCCTGAGCGCTTTACAACGCCCAAGCAGGAATAAATACCCACATCGCTCATCAATGACCGAGCCCTCTTTCTGTCTCTTTTCTGCAACTGCACTTGTAGCTCCAACTCCAACAGTGAGGGACCACCGCCTCAGGTACTAATCATGAGTGCATGTTGCTTGACTTTTTCCGCAGCGCACAATCCTCGGGCAACAACCAAGCAATGGTTTGCGATCGTTATTGTGATGGACTGGCTAGCTTCGAACCAGTTTCCCAATGTCACTCTAATGTCCGTTAGGAGAAAAAAGCTGCCATTTTCAATCTGTACATGTGTGTCGAATCTCTTTGTTTTTAATCATTCAGCGCCTCACATTAAGAAAACACATACATAAGTACGCGTAAAGAAAGGCATAGAGATGTACCATCAGTGGGTTGCATCAAAAGGTACAGCAAAAAGAAGTAATCTTTTATTTCGTTCAATAAAACATCGCTATCGTTAAGGCACGTAAATGTGACTTTTCCCATTCAGATATCTATCTGAGCGGTGGCGCTGACGGAAAATTTGGCAAAGAGAAAGATCGGAGTAGCGCTATCAATAATGATACTATCTGGAACGAGAGTGCTCTCACTGTGATGCAGTTAATCTCATCGTATCATAACAAACTCTTTCATCGCCTACGATGAGAAAATATAATAATATGAAAGTTATTTTCATTTATTTTGATATCTCCAAGTTTTTACATCAGAAATCTCCGTTCTTCGCCGATCACCTTCGCTATGATCGGTTGAAAAAGTGTTCCCAATTGTCCAAGGAAAACTTTGATTACATTTCTGGATTTGACAATTATATTTTGTGAATCATTGCTAGCACATTTGATAATCCAATGATACCGCGAACTCCCAACGAAATGAACCTTCGCTGATTTCTTCAAAAAGTAAGAGATAAGTTGAGCATCCGGCAAATTCACATAAGGTTTGGAAAATGAACTAAATTGTCTCAAAAATTGGTGAAAGCATTTATATTATTCTCTGGATGGAATTGTTTAAGAAAAGGAGGATGTATAGGCAGCATTTAGGGGTCACTTGCCTTGCAAGGGCTGCGCGAAATTATTGAAAGGATAAGTGTTAAAAGATATATTAATATGATCGATAGATGTATTATTCTAATACATCTATTGATCATGCGTCTGCGAAACAACAGTGTTACTACTCATATTTGATAAAAGATATAAATTTATTCGAACAGGAGCAATCCAGCAATGATAACAAAAAAAGTAAAATAATATAAAATAATAATCGAGACAAACTAACACTGACTGCAATGACTGAAATAAAACCTTAGGAAAGTCATATTAAAATAGAAATACAACGCTATAGGTTTTCTTCGTACTATATGGGACGGCTGATCTTGAGAACGTTGCACTCAGTGGATGGCCCTTTTGTCAAATTCGTCCAACATTCAAAGAAGAATAAATCTTCGG
>QEWY01002192.1:0-13742 GCA_006503575.1 Baylisascaris schroederi | reverse complement strand
GCAAATTTTGCTTGGCGCAGTTGAATACGGGCGCACTGCAGCCAGCCATTCTCATATCTTCGGCAATCGCTCCGCTAGGAATGCCCTCACGTCGGCGAGCTCCTATAATTTTTTTTGGCAACTTATATTCACTCAACAAATCTCATAGCACAATTTGTTGCCAACGATATTGCAGTGTCAATAAATGCCTGTCGAATAGAAGTTGATTCTCAGATACATGTGGCATTGGCAAACAAACGTTTGCTGAGATATCATCGGGTCTTCATACGTCTAACAATTTGCTAATAATAGCTGGCATTGCTTGTAAGGATTTCGCAATGAAATAGTAATTAGGTTTCATTGTCACAATGGTAAAGTAGTGCATTTATCACGTTGCCAATTGCACCCACAGTTTTTCTTTTGTCATTGTGGTAGCGAAAGCTACCACAATGACAAAAAAATTCGATCTCGTCACACACTGCATTCGACCTTGTCACATAGAGGAGTGGGATCAACGAAAGTGCTTAGCTGTGAGGATTACTTCACATTCACTAAACTCACTTTTATACCCTTGCCGTTTTGCTTATGCACTATGTCCCTTGTGTTTCTCTTAGGTCCTTTATGTCTCGCTGATTTCTCCTTTATGTCCATTATGACTTAAGCAGTGTTCTTCACGCACACTTATGCTCTTGTTGCTGAAAATTTTCAAGTTGGAAGAGATGGAAGATTGTTTGCTACATTAAAAAATTACCCATAATGAAGCAGTAGATGAAATCTATATCGCAAACTTAATGCAATTTTCACGTATTTTTCTTCAACTGTTCATAACGTTGTGCGCTTATTAGTAGAACATCATGTCAGTCATGCACCACATGGATTATTGCTTTTTTGTGTGATTAACTATCAAATCGGGCACCTGCTTCAATTCCCCTCACATTATCAGAGGGATGTTCGTAATCGTGCTAATCAAAGACATGCCACTGCTTAAAAGTGTACCATTAATCGAATGAGCTTCTAATTATTTCAAACTGTCGCAACTGTTTCTAACTGCATACTGCTTGCTCAACTCTCAAAGTTTCCGATATGAATAGCCTAAACGATTAATGTAGCTCATAAACATACTACATAGTTGATTGATCTACTCAGTCATCTGGAAGCATCGATACCGAGTCTTACATAGTGCGAATTCCTCTCCTCCTATAAACGTTCACACTGTTTCCGAAGTTGCACTCTCCTCCTGATGGTTGCCTAGATTATCTATATACAGTTGCAACTTAAATATAGTTCAAGAGGAGGGAACTTCAAAAATGATCTGCGGTCATTTCACCGAACGTCAATGGAACAATGAAATCAGCTCCACCATGCCCCATAAAGATGTGCACCTCTCTATTGGCCGTGTGATTCTAAAAACTTATGATAACGAATTGCATACATCGAACTGGATGACCGTTTGAACGTTCAAAAAAGTGCGGCTAACAACGCTGGAGATTCTTTTTTTTGAGGCTAACAGTTCCTACTGGATATCAATTTTGGTGAATTGAGAAATCGTGCGAGGTGGTGTTATATTCTTGAGGGAATTGAAAAGTACTGCAACGTTTCACATATATTTCGTTTTTTATTGTATAATGGAAAGAGATTTGTCTGAGGGAATGAAACGATAAAAAGCAACTAAAGTATGCTGACTTAATTTGAGTTCCATGGGAATGCAAAGAATTGAAGCATAACTTACGCCGGGAACCTTTGATTTCTGAACAAGAAACGAACTGAGACCGAGGATACCGGCTAGTGGTTTGTCATAGGTAAGGCCAGCGTATAGTGCCAATGATCCACCCATAGAGAAGCCACCAATAACAATTCTATGTGATGGAATGCCTGACCGCACTTCCTGCAAATGCTTATGATGCATGCGTCGCTGGAGACAGAAAATAGTGCAGTTAGCATTTTCTCCATATTGGGTGAGATGCGAGATATCAAAGAGGGATGTAGAAGGGGAAGTTTCGAACTTCATTCTCTTTTCACAGAAAACACCCACTGAAGTTGCTGCATTTGCACGACGTTCGCTTGCATCTTCGAAAATTATAGCTAACAGCTCATACTTTGCAATATTGGCGATTGGATCTTATGAGATAAGTAATAAGATGATGGCTGCCCATCACAAAAAACCTACTTGTTTAAACATAGTACTCAGGCACATAATCAGTATGTTTCGCATGTCCAACTAGAAGTGTTTATATGGAAATAAAGTATGCTTCTGCAACTTCTTTCAACTGAAAAGAAGTAAAGTACACCTCATCGATCATGGAGTGAAGCATTTTTGTTGATATATTAATGCCACTCTCATCCTCCTCCGCATCGGGAGTGATACTGTAGAGATCAAACCATGCCGGCATCCGCATTCCGAGGTTAAGTGTCACCGGAATTTCTGGTCTAAATGTGCATTTGTCTCTCATTTGCATAAATCTTTTGCTCTCATCTAGAAAGGCCATTAAAAACATGAAGCGACAAGTCAGCACGTTGCATTCCTCTGGATAACGACCACTTAATGCATTACGATCATTCACTCGACAATGAGATGCTTCGCTCTCAATGATATATTTTTCGACGTGTACTTTACAAAAATTGCAATAGAGGATTAACAGTTGGATGGCCCATAGATGAAACTACATCATCTTAAAAATGCTGACATGGAGGTGTAGTCCTATGTTTTCCAGCCCATGTATTGCACATTCTCTCTTTTCTTTGTCCGCCATTTATCTTCCAATTTGTTTTTTGTTTTATGTTTAACGTGGTCTTTTTATGCGAGTTTTGGTTTTTTGTCATATCAATAAGCATTCAATCTTACAATTGCACTTTCAATTAGTACCACCAGCAAAACTTTTGGGACGAGTCAGCGTTGGTAGTAGTGCCACTATCATTGGTCATCCCTTCAAATAATGGAGCGCTTGCCGATTAAATGGTTATGGTTGGACATCATAAGAAGCTTCTGTAACGATGTTGATCGTTAAGTAATTCGACCATGATGGTAGAGCAGCGGGATTACCCTATTGTATATCGCGTACTATGTGTTGTTCTATTAAGTATCGCTTTGATACTTTGAGAGGGTATATAAGAGCCGCCATTGCCCACTGTCGCGTGAATTCGCGAACGACACAACAATATTCCAGCGAAATAGCTAAGAACACTTCGCTGGAGATATGATGGGAATGGAAACATAGAATCCCCACATTGTTGTGAGAGGATTCTACGTCTCCTCCCCTTGTTGTCATTCCAGATAACTGTATTTAATTATCCGTCTCATGGCTATGTTATCCTTTGTCTTTTGTCTTCGCCTCGTCTTTGCCCCTTCGCCTTTGCCTTGCCTCTGCCTTTGCCTTTGCCCTTACCTTTCCCAAGCGTAAAAAGGGCCCTCATTTATTTTCTGCCGCATTTATTTGCGACACCCATTGTGGCCATTGTAAGTGTTTCTTCGTCACGTGGTGTTGGGGGTGCGAGCCGTAGGGGTCGTCGTTGTTCCATCGTGTGAGGTGCTCATGTGCCCGAGTGGGACAGCTCTCGATTAATAAAGTGTTTGTTTGTGACGGGTGTTCAGCAAGAAACCGGGGGCCCGAAGGAGGACCGGGCATTACATGGGGGCTCAGCCGGTGAACACTCGTGGTAGTCACTGCTAGAGTGTTACCAATTAACAAAGTCTCGGGCAGGAGGCTCGTGTGTGTGTATCCGCTGAGTGCGGAGCACAGAGTTGCGCAAAAAGCGCAGGGCACTAGTGCGCGAGGGGGCGCAATATAGTGCTGGAGGCATAGGTGGCAAGTGCCACAGTTGCCGTTTCTTTTTCTTTTCTTTTGCACGATCGCTCGTGTTTGATTTGTGCAAGGGCTCCCAAAGTATCTAACACACATCTGCTGTTGCAGGTTGTGGAGAAGAGATGCAGGAGCAGTTCTTCCCAAACGAGGAAGGCATACTCGGCCAGGAAGAGGAGGCACGAGTGAGCGACCTTGCAAACACGACAAAAGTGGAGGTCAGTAAAGACCTTTGTTTTGAAGTAGGAAGGTGCAAGAGTTGGTGCGCTATAGACTCACGCAACCAGTTGGAGGAGGTTATAGGGGATGTGCAAGACATCCCACTGGAAGAGTTGAGTGATGTGCCGAATATCGTTGATACGGTTAGGAAAGCTTTCCAGCCGTGGTCAGAAAAATTTTCTGCGTGGCAGCATGAACTGAATAAGGTCATGCAAGTTTTGGTGAAGTTAGAACGAGAAAAAAAGGTACCGTCACAAGGGCCTAGAAGAGCTGAGAAGTATGAGGCAGTAGCCAAAGCTTTTGGCATAACATCTCCTCGACATCTTTGTAAGGGGTTGAGTGTGAGCGAAGATAATAGCATGAGGCTCCAAAAAGAATACTCAGGTGAAAGTGTGCTATCACGAGAAGATAAAACACTATAAGAGAACGAAAAATTAATAAAAGAGTTAAGAAACGCGCAGGAATGCATAGCACAGTTTAAGAGGTATACGGATATGTTGCATGCTGAATTGAGCCGATTCCAGGTGACCGGAGCTGCTGAAGACCTGGACGGGCGAAGTGATGAGGCCAAGCATCAACAGCAACGCAAAGGTAATACCATGTTTGCCTTTGCTAGACAGGAGGCGGAAGATATTCCGCTGTTGGAAGATTCAGCAAAAAGTATAGGAAGAACATCAGGAGAAAAAAAAGGGAAAGAAGTAAGAGATGACAGACAGCAGAAGGCAATGTGCGCAGATGAGGATACTTGGCCATATATTAACGAAGTTCCACTCCAGATGCAAGGTCGAGCTTCGGAAAGCGCAAACGAACCCACCATGAAGAACCTGCGAAAAATGGAAACGATGTGGCGACCCAGATCAGGTCAGTAAGGTTCCACTGATGGGGTACAGCTAAGAGAAAGCGCAGCAGGAGCAAGTAATGAATCCGCACGGCTCGTAGAGCTGGTGTTACAGTGCGCTTGACGTATGCAAGCCCCCCTTCCACCGTTAGAAAAGTTCACCGGAAAGGGAGAACAGGCAGCAAAGTTTGATGACCTTGTGAAGAATTCCTTCTACGGTTCGAGCACGAGAATGATCGGACCAAAATCATGCACTTGAAAGCATTCCTAGCAGGGCTTGCTCGGGATACGTTTCTAGGAATTCCATTGCATATATGCGAGTGTGGTAGCTTCAGTGAAGTGATAAATGCATTGAAACTTGCAATCACTGTGAATGATCGGACCAAAATCATGCACTTGAAAGCATTCCTAGCAGGGCTTGCTCGGGATACGTTTCTAGGAATTCCATTGCATATATGCGAGTGTGGTAGCTTCAGTGAAGTGATAAATGCATTGAAACTTGCAATCACTGTTATCTCTAAAATCTCTCGCCTGCGCAAGCAAACTGAGTTGCAGTTTCTCAGTTGGAAAAAGGGGCAATCACTTTTAGAATTTTTCGCCGAAGTGGATAAGAAGGTAGCAGCAGCATATCCATCCACAATACATGCAGACATGACAACTGTGGATGAACGCAAGTGTGGCATTGTGATGCAAGCATTATCTTTTAAGCCAGAATTGGTAGCAACGGTGCATTATGCAATGGTAGCTGCACCCAGAGGAGCTTCACACAGTGCGCTAAAGCAGCCCGCGATAGAATGGGAAAGAACATCGCGTAGTGTGCAAAGTGGGTATTATAATAGATCAAATTAGAATGAAAACGTTGGAAATCGCTACAGCCGCGAATACTCTGATGGGAACCTAGTTGAGTCAAGAGGACTCGTAACTGGTGGCCGGCGGCGGACACAGCTAGTGCACGCCAGTAAGGGGCCTGGCCTGAGATATGACTTCCAGCCTAAGTTAAACAAATATAATAGGCAAAGCGAAGAAGCGCGCAAACAAGTGAATAAGTGGAATTCGTGATGGCCCCAGCGCACGTTCAAAACAGTAAATGACGGTGATAGCCCTGGAACAGTAGCTAATGGAAAGGGAAAGTGTGAGCAATCCTTAAGTGTGTGCTGTGTATATAAGGGAAGGGGCCACACAGCTCGCGTATGCCCGTCAGCAACGGTGCATAAAGTATCTGTGGCTAAAGCAGCTACTCCAGAGACAAAAACGGAGGCTAGTGACCCAATTGAATTAAGAGTCACACGCATAGAAGCAGCCCAGCAATACGATGATGTTGTCGGAATAAACTAGCAGTAAAATTGCTAGGTGATGGAGTCCCACAAATGGCATTGTTGGACAATGGAGCTATAGTTTTCACTCATCTCAGTAGTCGCACTGAGAAAAATTGCCGGAGCCAAAGGAGCTGAATTTTTAGCTGAGAAAATAGACAGAAGGGACGAAAAGCGGTCACGGATTGTGAAAGATGCATCTGAAAATACAATGCAAATCCTGGGAAAGGTCGCCATCGAAGTCGAATAGGCACGGCGTAAGGAAGTAGTGCAGATGTTAGCACCAGCATCCTTCGCGAGAGAAGAGGACATTGTGCTGGGTATGAATGCATTCGGGGCATATCAAGAGTGGCGAGAACAGATGCTGCAAGCAATGCAAGTGCAAGCAAAAGATTCTGTTGTTGTAGCAGCAGAGGCAGCGCTTATACCGCCACGCGCACAGAAGTTGGTCCAAGGCAACGTAAGAGGACCTAGTAAAAACTGGGGAGTTTTACGGCCGTGCCGAGAAGAAGTGCAAGAAAGTCTGGTGCAGGTAGATGGCAATCGACGATGCGTGCTTTTGGTACGAAACGATCGTGATGTGAGTAGTCACATTAGAAAAGATGAATTATTGGGGAATATGGAGGAAGTATGCGTAGTAACCGCACAATTAGTAGAAGAGGCACGCAGTAGGGAGGAATGTCCGTCTAAACAGGCCACAAAAAGGTGTGACGCTGAGTGGCAGCAAGATGACAGAGGGAAACCTTTGCTTGATGTGCTGAAGGTGGAGCAGATACATACAAAAACGCAAATAAAACGGCAACTACGCCAGCTAGTAGTGCAACACCGTACAACATTCGCGATGTGCGATGAGGAACTGACCCAAACAGATGTAGTGGAGCATGACATTGTTACCGGAGATGCGGCGCCAATTAGGCAAGCGCAAAGACCCGTCCCACTCGCGTTAAGGGACAAGGTTAAGGCAATGTTGGCAGATTATTTAATGAGAGATATCATCCGAAGAAGCGATAGCCCCTGGAGCAGTCCAGTAGTATTTGTTAAGAAGCGCGATGGTAACCTTCGATTTCGTGTTGACTACAGAAAATTACACAAAGTAGTACAAGCGGATGCGTACTCGCTGCCGCATATTAATAATATGCTCGACAGTTTACAAGGAAAATGCTGGTTTTCAAAATCTGATTTGGCATCCGGATACTGGCAAGTTAAAACAAAACAGTCAGCTAAGCTGAAAACTGACTTTGCGACCTTAGGAGGCCATTCCGAGTTTAATCTGCTTCCCTATAGGCTGACAACTTCACCTGCATGTTTTAAAAGAATGATGGAGAAGATGTTAGGAACGGCGTTAGGGAAGGATGTGTTCGTCTCTATAGATGACAGATTAATTGCGACTGAGACTCCCGAGCAGCATATAGAGGTTAAGAGAAGTGCTGCAGCTCACGGTCGCTGCGAACCTAAAACTGAAGGGAAATAAGTGCGAGCTTTTCCGAGGCGAAATAAAGTTCCTAGGCCATAGCATGAATGCGCAAGGTATTCGGGCAGATCCTGAAAAGGTAGATGCCGTGATGAGTTTCCCCAAACCAAAAACCGAACATGACTTGCGGAATTTTATGGGTACGTGCAGCTATTATCGGAAGTTCACAGAGAACTTTTCGCGCATGGCGAAACCTCTGTACCACATGCTCAAGAAAGAGGAGACTATGAAATGGAGCGTAGAGACAGAAGCAGCGTTTATGGAGCTTAAGAAACGCCTTTCCACAGCCCGGTTCTCGCACAGCCCAACATTAGAGAGGCGATAAATGGGCATGCAACGTTTACAATCACAAGGGACGCTAGTAGGGTAGGCTTAGGGCCAGTGTTATCACAAAAGGGCAAGGGCGAATACCTTCAGCCTATTTGCTATGCCTCGAAAGCACGTTACCAAATCACGGATCTGGAGGCACCTTTGCAGTCTGTAAATTTAAATTTTACATACACGCCACGAAAGTGGTAGCTCTAACCGACCACCAACCGTTGCTAGCACTTTTTAAGAGTCCGCATGCTTCTAACCGGATTCTGAGATTGAGCCTCGAACTCCAAAGTTACAACCTCGATATAAGGTATATAAAAGTAAAATTGAATATCTCAGCGGGCGCATTAAGCCGAATGTATGAACTGCCACCTCAAAGTGACTAAGCGCAGTTGTAGAAATGAAAAATGATCTAGTGATCATGCAACTAAGCTCAAATAGCTCCTGGCTGCCCGAACTGAGAGAGGAGGAGGAGTTTAAAGAAGCTATCCAACACCTAGATCAAGGACAGCGGGTCCCAAAAGTTTTTCTTGAGAACGGTGAGCTGATGAGAATAAGCGAACATGGGCGAATTCAAAAGGTGGTGGCGAGGAGTCGTAGGAAAGCACTCTTCGAGCAAACGCACTCAGGAGTGTTCGCAGGTCATTTAAGTGCACGCAAGGTAGCACGCACCCTCGCGCAGAGATAGTACTGGCCAAAAGTGTATCATGATGTAGCAAAATGGCACCGAAGTTGTCTGCTTTGCCTAGCGCACAACACGCAACCTCGTAAGATTCCGCCGCTAAAAGCGATTATCACAACAAAGCCTTACGAGCTAGTCGGATTAGGCGTGCTTGAGTTGGGACTCACTACAGCGGGAAACAGATGCGCCGTTACAATGACAGGCGCATTGTCTAAATGGTGTTCTGCTTATCCAGTACCCAACAAATTCTCTACCGCAATAGCAAAGAGGACTGTAGAGGAATGGATAGCGCATGAAGGTCGATGTCTACAATTTTTATTGTCGGACAGAGGAAGGGAATTCGAAAATGAGTTAATGCAGGAAATAGCTCGTAGCTTTGGAATAGATCAGAAATTTAAGGTGGGGTATAATCCTCGCGAAAATAGTCTTACTGAAAAGATGAACAGAACCTTAATTTCCATGCTGGCAAAGAGTACCATGGTTCCAGTGGAGTGGGACCGCAAATTACCGTTTGTGCTATATGCATATAACACAGCACCACAAGAGGTGACAGGAGAAAGCCCATATTTTCTCTTAACGGGACTCGGCCCTATCTTTCCAGCTGATCTGACACCTTCTGGAGACATAACGATGTGCATGATAGATTTGGACGACTATCGTACTGAGTTACTGGTAGGGTTAAACGAAATTAGAGCACAAGCCTCTAAGAATATTGCAGAAGCGCAAGCAAAGGCTAAAAAGTACTATGACGAAAGATATCATGTGCGCGAGGTCCAGTTTAAGGTAGGCCGGAGAGTATTGATCTTTACGCCACCTCAGAAGCCGCGTAACCAACACCCAAAGTTTATGAGTCAGTATCAAGGACCCTACAGGATTCTAGAGTTGTCCGACAATAGTGCATTAGTACGGCGGATTGGAAAACAAGAAGAATCGTTTAGAGTTGAGTTAAACCATCTCAAAAGAGTCCCGATGAGGTTGGACAAACCGCACAGATAGGACCAGGTAAGAAAAGAAGAAAATTAAAAGTGGACAAACGCCAAATAAAATTACTGTTGAACCGCAAAAACGACCCCTGTCGAGGTTACATGGTGTCATGTTGCAGGAAAACGGTTATAAAGCGTGTAAAATTCGCCAATGGAGACGGAAAGAAATGGGCGATAGCGCTGAACGAAACTCCATGTGGGCAACATCAGCGATGCGAGGAAGCAGAATGTGCAAGAGGCGTGAGTCTCGGGGAGGTAGTGCGATTTGCACCAGCCGAAGTGGCATCTACCCGATTCATCCGAGCGGATGAACTAGCAGCTGCAGGGGCATTCTGGCGATCAGCTCGACCACAACATGAAAAAGTAGATAGGTTGCTATCTGAACCATACACATGCCATCAGCGACCCTCCTCGAAAGACATATATTACATGCCATCAGCGACCCTCCTCGAAAGACATATATTATGCGGCAGTCACGTTAACGGCTGCGTGCTCTCACCGCAAAAGGGTGCTGGAAACTACTTTTGGCTATCCACTGCTTTCAGATCTTACTGAAAACATAGCACAGCGAGATATCTACGCGGAAGCAAATGAGTCCCTAAGAGCGGAAATAATGGCTTCCAGGGGTTCCACCAAGAAACCTGTAGCAGTGTTTAGAGAAAAGAACGCACAGACCGTAGCACATATATGTGAGGAAGCCGAGTGGATAGCAATAAATGGAGTGTCATTCCAAATGAGGTGATAATGTCATTCCAAAACTGGTATGAGCTCTGTGAGCCGTGGGAGTATTGGCCTACTACGAGAGTAGGCATATTCATGCTAGATATGCAAGCTAAACATGCAGATGTACGCCTTCTCCACAACATAAAAACCAATAAGGCAGGTGTCGAGGTCATCGTTGTCGCACCTCCAGCTGGGCTGGAACACATTAATGAGCACCGCAAGATGAAGGAATGGTACCTCCCACTTAAGGATGAACTACAAGGTGAGCATTTCATCCTAGCCGGCTGAGATGATGGGCCGGCTAAATATCACAGCGATGGTCAGCAATTTGCCAATTGAGGATGGAACGAAGGCTTGCAATGATCGTGCAGAACTGGACGCGCTAGGAGCAGCGAAACTATTGCGTGCCATCAACTACGCATGCGATGTCCACCTCGCTAAACGTGACAAATCGCAGCAGCCCGACACTATCAACCCGCCGCAGTGTTTCGACGCTTTCAACACTTATCCTCAGTGGCCTGACGTGGATTTCACCACACGCAGCAGCAGCAGCATCCGCGGTCAATATTATCAACGACAACTACAGGGCCGATCGGGTAAAGCCAATCCCTATCGACATCGTGGCAGTGGAGTGAAGCATCAATATCATTGATTTGGTGTTGTTTTCTTTCGTGACTTAACCGGTGTTGTTTGCGACTTACATTGTTTTGATCATGTTTTATGATGTTTATCGTTCATTGACTCTGTTTCATGTATGGACGATCGCGGCGAGCTTTTGCGACCCCCAGGCATGTAAGGATGTTGATCGTTAAGTAATTCGACTATGATGGTAGGGCATGGGATTACCCTATTGTATATCGCGTACTATGTGTTGTTCCATTAAGTATCGCTTTGATACTCTGAAAGTGTATATAAGAGCTGCCATTGCCCACTGTAGCCATTATAAGTGTTTCTTCATCGCGTGGAGTTGGGGATGCGAGCCGTAAGGGTCGTCGTTGTTCCGTCGTGTGAGATGCTCGTGTGCCTGAGTGGTAACCGGAGGTCCGAAGGAGGACCGGGCATTACAGCTTCTGACAGCACCGAGATCCCCAACTACGAAGTCACATCACGAAGTGATCGAACATATCGCTTCAGAAATCTGCGCAGAAAAGTATGGAGAGCCTGAGGTGGAGCAGCTGAACCAAGATCGCTGTACATCTTTTTTGGACTGATGCTTTTAACGATGGGAAAAGGTATCAGCGAGCCAACAGTGTAACTCCGGGATGAACGAATGGGACATCAGAAGGCAGCAGAGATCGACCCCATCACTAGGACTGCTATGGCAAGTGATAAACTCCTGAACTGATTCCGGAATCGGCGAAGGAGGCTTTCTGGGAGTCAGCTTCCTGAATCGCCAGCCACTGCTGCTCATTTAAAGCAACTGGTGCTGTTTTCACAGCACATTCAACCTAGGCATTAAAATTCCAGCATCAAATCATTGAGAACTTCATCAATACTAAAACTTTCAGGCGCCAATAATAACTTGAGACGATATGTAACGATATGCAACAATGAGAATTAAGGTATGGAGCTCTAAGTCCCAAGGATACGAATATGGTCCAATAATAATGTCTTGGGCGTGTCAGTAATAAGGTGGACGACATAACTTCAAGGAACTTGAATTCAGTAAGAAATTGAAAGATTATTTAAGAAATTGAGGGATGAGCTGAAAATTGCTTACGACGTTTCATGGGGCTAGATTTGTGGCTCCAAATTCAAAATATTGAAAAAGTAAATTGAAGAGATCTACATAACATGATGATCGATCAGTCTCGGATAATTTCTTGGAGATATGGAAATCACCACAGTATAAGCACCCCACCGTCAAGTAGTAAGTTGCTAAGCATATGGGGAAGGACAGTTCATCCACGTTATTTTCGGACTTCATTCAGTGTCAAGCTAAGCGCTTTCGCAGATGGTCAAGACTACGGAGCTTCCCTAAACATCTGACCAATTATGGATGACGGCAACCAGGAACTCTCATGCCTGTTTGCAACACAACACGATGAAACAGATTTCAAAAAACGAACGCATTCGGACAGATGTACTTGACATAGTCGAGCGGTAGTTCATCGGCGAAAATGGAAGACCATCCCTGCCCTGTGTCGCCGAGACCATGCAGAAAAATCATCTATACAAATAAGGAAAAACAAGTCACATGAATAAGGAAGCATAATTCACATTTTTATATGCTTAGATCCTCACGGCTTAAGTATGTTTTTGCTTTTTAATATGGCATCTACCTACTAAATGCTCTTGCGCGTCTTAATAGTTGATTTTACGTATGACCAATGTGTTAGTTTTGCAATTGTTATTTAGGCAGTGTTCACTCAGTTGGTCATTAATTTGTCAGTGAGGCCAGTTAGGCCTTCAGGCGTCTTTTTCGCTCGCTAGAGCAGAAATCAAATACGATGTACATCCATCAATGGTCACCCCATGAGTACTGCAGCATCCTTCAAGCACATGACTTGGGCAATGGGCATTTCTCTATATGCTCAATGTTGTACTCTCTGACGGATTTCGTGAAGATGAAGGGCGAGTAATGAATGCCTCGCAAACAAATTTTGTCTGCATTCATCAAAAACATCCAGTTGTCACCTTCCAGATGCGATCGTTGATGCGATCAAAGAAGGGTCCCCGCCAGAAATGCCCCATCCTCCTAAATCGTCGGCGCCTGGTGGACTCTCATGAATCGATGGATCTCCTTTGCTATTAATCTGCTTTGCTCATGTTGTAAGTAATTTGCAGCGCCAAGATGGCTCCCTAATAATGTGCTTCGCTAAGGCGATCTCCAGTGCTAACAACTGTTGCGTTATTGATTGCACTTTTGCCACTGGTGATGGTGCACAAATTTGTCACTGATACTGTCAGCAATCGTTCACCCCATACATTTTGATGCAATGTTCAGCCGTTGCGTTCGTGCTGCTTCATAGTAGAAATTAGCAATTTTTCTGGTGCATCTGCACGTACCCCTCAACAAAAGTGACCTTGAAAGTTCTTTGAATACTAAAATTGCACTTTGAGCATTTATATTGATGTGTAAGTTGATATCTTCAACGCCAACAAATCATACTCTGCTACAGAAAGCTGTGAAATGTTAAAATATCTTGGAATAGTGTGCAATTTCCTGAGAGGTCAACTGTCTCACAGTCCGATCATTACTGCCATCTCTTCAGTATGCTGAACATTAACTATGGGCTATGGCTCCATTGTGGGATGTGACCAGCTAGATCCTACTGTTACGACGATCGCTAATATGGTGTGGAAGTATGGGAGGTGACCGCGAAAGAGAGGGAGAGGATGTTTGCATTGATTGACCCGCTTATGGAAATCTTTGAAGTGATTTTCTTTAGCATATGGTGAATCTCGTGGCCGTAATGATT